>JAKCOX010000013.1:19437500-19715000 GCA_022605575.1 Laterallus jamaicensis coturniculus | reverse complement strand
CATATAAAGCACATTTTGAGCAGAACTACAGCAGGAAAAACAGAAGTAACCTGATAGAAATTATTGTCATTACATTGGTATAAAGTAAGTACCTTAGACATGAAAGCTCAGGTGTATTGTCAATTGTCTGAACAGCATGCAAGCATAAGATATGAAATAAAAGGATGATTGATTTGAAAGGGTGCAAAAGCATTAGATGAAAGACAGCAAAACTGAAACTGAGGGACCATGATTTTGTGCATCTTTTATGAAGAGACTAAAGCAGCAGAAATGTTTCACGAAATAAATGCGTATTAAAAAAGGATGTGAAGGACAGAAAAACATGGCTACTGAACAGGAAAAGTGTATTTTTCAGAGAGGTATGACCTTTGTTAGGATTCTTCATACAGACCAAAGTACTTGCCAGAGCAACTGGGCTGGTGAAGGCAGAAGTGAAAATCGCAGAGTTGCAACTGCCGTAGTGTAAGGCTGTGAGAGGCCAGGTGTGTAAAGCACCTTCCACTAGGCCACAAGACATAATAGGAATAAATGAACAGGTATTAATTTAGAACAAGCTAGTCTGTGCTCGTGTAATGTGGGATACTTTGTCTAACATACAGTGTTAATGTCATTTCTGCAGTCCTTAGGTTTAGCCTGAAAGAAAACCTTACTTCTCTTGTCATCTTGATTCATTCACAAAAAAGCATCACCTCTGTCTTTCTTACTTCAAGGTTTGAGGTTTCAAATAGATATCTCACCATATAATGTACAGAAAAGGTGTTAGGTGTTATTATGTGGTTTGTGTACACATTCCACCATTTAAGGAAATGAGGGAGGAAGGCAGTTAATGCTGGCAGTTAAGGTAATCACCAGGTGTTCTGCAATTGTGAAGAGATCTATAACTCTCCAGTTTCAGTTCTCTATATTCTTTCTTTTTTCCTTAGTTTCTCTCCCAGCAACACCTTTAATAACAGATTAGAACATAATTTTGAGTTTCCATTATTTACTTTTAGTGTCACTGAAATCTTGGTTTATCATAGGCAACATTTCATATTTGAACAGAATATCCAAGCATACGAATACTTTTCACAGGCAAAATATAGAGTGGTCTTAGGCACACTTCATCACTCCCAGTATTTATATGACCTCTGACTCAAAAATAAGATGTTTTGGGTTGAACTCTATGCTAGACTGGGCTGCGTAAAGCTTTTTAAAGAGTTCTGAACCTTTCATGTGAATTCTTATAAATAAACAGTAGACACAACAGGTAATGAGGTAAACAAAGCAAATGGAGTGGTAGACATTCTGACCATTTGTCAACTGCAGAACTATTGTCGAATTCTCACTACTAAGAACTAAGGTCAGGACTGAACACATAGTCAAGTGGAGAGGTGGGCTTTAGGATAACAGGCAGTGAAACAAACTTTTCCAGACAAGCAATCCATTCAGTGTCAAAGGGAAGGACCTTGGCCCTGCAAATAAATAACATCCACAGCACAAGAAATCTCAGTTCTGAAGCTTTTAATCAAATAATCCCTGCCTGGCATGGTTGCAGACAGTATTCAATTTTACTGTGACATATTATGCAGGCTATCATAATAAAAACAAGTAATAATGAATAGAGGGGAAATCCTTGCCTACTTCCAAAAACTAACTTTTGGCATCCAGATTTGCTTAATTTCTCTAGCAAGCAAAAACATGTAAGACATAGTAATTTCCAGTGGTATAAAAATTTTGTTTCTAAATTTTTAATTATAATTATAATGCATATTTTTGTAGAGCATCCAATATGTTTACACTCATGTTTTCCAAATGTTCCCCCTCAAACTGTATTATTTGCTGTACTTCTTAACTATCTGTATTTTTTCCTTATGCAAAACATACATACTATGACTGTGTGACTATGGCCTCTCAAATCACTCAATGCAAGTATTATTAATCCCAATGAAATATTTATTTTGGGTGGAGTTTCGCTTTATTATTTTCATAAGAATCAAAATTCTTCCTCTGGAGTCTACTTTCAAGATCTCTTCCACAATGTCATGAGCACAGCACGCAAACACAGATCTATTCTCTGGACTAATCCTGACCTGCCATTCACATCTAGGGGTGCAAAGCAGGAATCTGCTAATTGAGAATTTAGTTGACCTGCTTTTTACGCATAGAAGTGAGAGGGTCATAAACAGTGTAAAGGATGTACCAGATTTACTGGCCAAATGCATTTGGGTCTCCATGAACAATGGAATGTTCAATAAACAACTTAAAAAACCTGATGAATACATAGGATGGGTATGTAGAAGGAGAAAGATTGTAGAAGAAATTTGGTAGTAGGAAAAAATAAGAACAAAGGTAAAGGATTAGGGAATCTAGAATAAGCAAAGGAAACAATGAGACAAAATTGGAAGAGACAAGAGCAAAAGAAAGAAGGGTAGAAATACTGAGCAGCACTAAACACTTCGGAAACCAGAAAAAGAAAAAAGACAGGAAAGAAAGACAAATATGGGTCTGATGTTAAAAATGAAAGAAAAATTAAAATCTTTCATAGGCTCAAAGAGGCAAGTGGTTGGACATCTTATCAAGCATTTAGTTGGAAGAAGCCAATAAACCATAACTGTCTCAAAAAATCCAGACACTACGCAGAATATTTGAGGTAGGTGTCATTCTTGACACAAGCCATATATCTTCCTTGCAAAGTGGACAAATAGAAAAGTTATAGTTTGATGGGAATTAGAGAGTAGGACTGTAATAAATATTTGTCAGAGGTAAAGGACAGTATAGTCAGTACTTGAAAAAAACCTAGTTTGATCACCATAATACTGCTGGATGTTGCAATATCTTTAATTACTTTGAAAGACTTATTAGGATGTAAGGCTTACAGGGATCATCTCTATCTTACCTGAACCGTTCAATATGTCATTCATTTATTTAGATTTGGACACATCTAGAGATTTAGTGTAAAAAGACATTTAAGTTCTGACTTATGGCTAAAAGTAAATTAATGTAGAATGCTTTTGAGAATGCAATATGCTGAGTATTCTCAGAGTTCATAAAAGTATAATTCCGCTGTTCTCCCATGCATTGTGACTGAATGCTTCCCCTTTCATGGCAAAGATTCAAAAGTTAAGCATTTGATGACTAGACAAATATTAGAAATCAATGTATTAAAAAGCATATATTGAAATCTCCTGTTACTGCCATAATTATTTCTCTCTCCAGTTCCATTTTTAACAGGATGCGTCTCAAAAAGTAGAAACAAAATACATTCGTGTCCCTTGGCTCTCCTCAGCACAGGAGAATTTGCATCAGAACTATGTTGAATATTTGCCCTAAATCCACCAGTCACCAGGCTCTTTTGAGTCTCAACTGCTTTTAAGATGCCTTGTCTTTAGATAGACCATAGAGGAAAAAAAAGACATTCCCAGATAGAAAAATATCATCTGTTTCTGGGTGGTAACATACATATGGTGAATTACTCTGAAGATGGACTCTCATTAATATGTATGCATATATGCATAAATGTGCATACATATATAAACACAAAACTGCTTGTGTAAGTCAGGAAAGCTGAAATATGGAGCATCTTTAGAGGCCTAAATGGATGAAACTCTTCATATCTCTAAAAGTTAATCAGGCAGTTAGTAAAGAGCACACTTGTCCTGACTTACCAAGAAAGTGGGTATGCAAATAGCTATTCTGCATTGCACTGGAAGCTCTGTATGTTCCATGCTTCCTCACCATTAAATTAAAGGCATTTCTGTTTTTCCATGTTCAGAGCTTCTAGATACTACAGAACTACAAAAAAGTTAATTAAATTTGGGATTTTAAAGTTATTTTTCAGGAGATATTTAAATGTCTTATGTGTTAAAAGAAAAGAAAACAAATCTTACGTTATGTTACTTGACCAGGTTTTTTTTATCTTTGACTGACATAAACATGGAATGAAATATAATTACAATAAGTTTCTGCCTACAAACAAATAACCAGAAACCTGGAGGTAGGAAAGTGCAACACGTACACTAAGCTAACTGTTGTTCTGCTAGTACTTAGGTGAGATGATGATCAAGAGTGAGTTAATTTCCTTCAAACCATAGTTCTATTTTCTTATGCATTTACTCTTACTTATTTTTCAACACTACAAAAATATACACACATACACAGTTTGAAGATGCTTTCTCCTTCAAATAAAAACATAAAATAAATATATTTCTTTTAGCAGTTGCTGTAGAATTTCTCTTACCAGGCAAAAGCAAACAAGGATCGATGAAACCCTCTGCCTCAATACACCAATTTCAGCATAATCCATATAGACTTTGAAAATCTGGTATATCTGGTTAGCTGTAACACCTTCATTTTCAGCTTCTCACAGTCTTTGTTTTCTCTCTAAGACAGTAATTTTATGTTTCCAGTCAAATCACCCAAGAGCATTACTTGTTTGCAGCTGCTATTTCAGTTATTAAATGCTTGCAATGCTAAAAGTGGGCATGTTTGTGTAAATACTCTTGAAAAGTGAGGAAACTGCAGATAAATGAAAGCAGCTGAATGATAACAGCAGGGATAGAAGAAGAAAAAGCCATTAGTGAATTCATTAATTTTTACCTTTGGCATTTAGTGCTTCTGATTAATGGCTTTCCTGTAGACTGCTATTTTCCTCTCAGATATTAACATGCAAAATATGTTGCATATAAGAATAAAGTGTTATTAGTATTTGTCTATATCCAAAATTGCTAAGAGATCAGGGATGAAGTCCAAATGCAGACAAATAAAACAGTTAATTTTTTGCACACATTTCATCTTATGATGGGCAGCTCCATAGCACACTTACATCTATAAATTTTAAATGTGCATTTAGAAACAAAATGTCTTGTTTCACATCACCTGTAAGTATTTCAGAAGTTACAAAGCACAGGCAGCAAGTTCTGCTACAGCCCTGGGTGCTGGGGAAAAACACTCTGTAAATATCACAGAAGATTACACCTAGAGGGAGATGTACTCTCTCCAGTTCTGGGTTCCTCAGTACAAGAAAGCAACGGACGTACTGGAGAGAGTCCAACAAAGAGCCATGAAGATTATTAAGGTCCTGGAGAACCTCGCCAAATGAAGAAAGGCTGAGAGAGCTTGGACCACTTAGCCTCAGGAAGAGAAGACTTGGAGGGGAGCTTATTAATGTGTATAAATAGCTGAAGAGAGAGTGCAAAGAGGACAGAGACAAGGAGGACTGGAGGCAGTGGGCACAAAATGAAACAAAGGAGGTGCTAAGTGAACACAGTTAAATGCTTTTTCACTGTGAGGGTGATTGAGCACTTGCACAGTTTGCCCAGGGAGTTTATGGAGTCTTTGTCCTTGGAGATATCCAAACATAGATGCTCAGGTGGCAATTTGGATAAACTTTCTAGTACAAGGTGTAATTCTTGCTTTTATATTGATACGGTATAAATCATCCTCACTACACATTTTGTATTTATAGCTTGGCCAGATTCTCAGTTCAAAGCTGCTGTTTTCCATTATGAATAACTAAGAGATCATCAGTCCATTGCTCTTCTTCCATTTATAATTCCTTGTCAATCCCTTCCTCCTATCTGTCTCCTGTCTGTGTGCTCTCTACCTCCTTATTCTTTAGCAGATATTATTTTTTTCATTGAAAAATTAAAAAATACATAATCTCTTCCCATTATTTTGTTCTTTTATGACTTATCACCAGCTCCTGCATTTCTGAGGTTGAATTTTCTGAACAGTTTCTGACCCACTCTTCCCAAATTTAAGTTACTAGTTTTCCTGTCTATTTATAATTTACCTTTTGGTCTCTTATTATATAGAACCTAACACTGGCATAATCCTTTCTCTCCTGGTACTCCTCACCTTTGTACTCTTAAAAGTAAAAAATGAAATGCCTATCCCTTTTCATTCTAGACCCTCTCCCCTCTTTTCATGAGATATAGGGCACTGTAAAATGTCTCCTCAGTCCACAATAACCTTTTTGTGGCTGCTTCTTAATCTCTGTTCTATTTTCATTCTCCTCCTTTTAGTCATTAAATTCTTCTTCAAAATCTTGTATTCAGCCACTGCAAATTCCCCAGCCAAAATGACCAACTCCTTCTTGCCTGGCTAGAGAGTGAAATTCATTCTCACATCTCTAGACCAACTCTCAGACTCATTATGCGACTCTGTCATTGTCCCTTAACATTGCATTTTTCTCTATCTGTTCTCAACTGCCTAAGAAGCTATTACCTTTCGGGGGGAGGGTAGCTTACTTAACTTCCCCACCTCTTACAAGGCAAACTTGCTATATGTAGTATCAATTATGTGTAGCTATATAGGTATAATATCATATATGTAAAGTATTGACAATAATTAGCATCTGAACTGCTTCAAAGATCCCATTTCCTCACTTTGAGCATACTTTTCTTCTCCCTTTTCTTTCTTACCCTTCTCCATTACACCAAAAGGAAAAGTTTCCTTTGCATGCTTGACAGCTTTTGCTGCACCAATGTAATAATTAAAGAAAGGCTAAGAAAGAGGATAAAGAGTTGGGGTAAAATTAACCTGTAATGTGCTTATAGCATAACACACTGAAGAATGACAAATGCAGGCCTGCAAACCTGTCTATTCCTGAAATAATTGCTGAAATTTGGAATTCCAATACAGTAATATAATACAGTAGTATAAAGGACTCTAACCATTTCAGTCCTCTATTGTCTAATTAACTGAATAATTACTTTTTTTTATTCTGAAATTTATATTCTGAAGGCAAAATAGCCATAGCTAGGATGGTTAAAAACAACAGAAAATGAAACTTAACAATTATTCAAAACATCAAACACTAACTCTTAAGAACACAAGTATTTTGGTCTACAAGGCAAAGAACATATCAGTGTGGATAAATTTAGTTACCAGCAGCCTTTTCCTTAAAGATTAGCTAGTCATTAATCATATATATTACAAGAATAGCTTCACATAATAGATTATTCTCAGAATAGAATTACATCTTTTTAATGTAAACTTATTTCAATCTAAATTTAATGCCATTTTTGTTTGTTTACCATTTGGGGTAAGACACTACAGAAAAGTTTGCAAATAGTGGCAAAAAGGGAAATTTGAAGACTAAGAGCTCGTGTACTTTTCTACCCAACTTCAGTAAATACTTTCTCTTTTCAGCATGCCTAGAACTTAACAGAAATATAGGCAGGGTATAGAGAATGTCACATGGCAGATACTAATTGTTACGATTAAGGTCTAACAAGCATGCTTCCCTGCTGTTCTGAGAATGTCTCTGACTTTTGATCCTGACATCTGTGTCTTACAAGAATTTCACTCGGCTCTGACATTCCTTCTGATGTTGATCCAGGAATTAATGGATTGTGAAAAAGCTGGCAGGATATCATTTAAAAAATAGAATTCTTGGTGTACAACTGATGAAAAGGTATCAGAATTCACATACTTTGTGCCTGATACCAATACACTGTGTCTATATGCATGCATTTGGTATGAAGCAATATCTCAAAACAGAGAGAAAATAAGCTTTAGAAGGAAGCAAGAGCTTCCTGTTGTACTCCTTTACAGTATCACTATTACACAGCTTCAGCATCCTAAAAATGAAAATTAATAACAATTTAGACAAATTCTGTGTAATGGAGGTTCAACTGTTGAAAATCCCTACCAGCAAAATATATTATAATTCATCCTGATATAGTTTAAAACTTTCATAAGAACCCTTCCAGAGAACAGCATTAAAGAAATCAATATAAATTATGAAAGAAGTTACAGCAGAGCCAGCCACAAGCACGCTTACAGTCTAACATATGTTGTGTGGTCACCATCATACCTTTTCAGGTTGGACATGTATTTAAGTCATTTTGTGCTACAGTGGTTTCAGGTTTAAAGGACTTATGAGGAAAAAAACCCTAAAAACTTAAAAACATTTAATACCAAAGTTAAACTCAGATTATTTTTTTTTTAGATGTGTTTAAGACTGAAGAATTACATACAGAATTGAAATTTTACACATCAGAGAATATTGCCTTGTATTTCATGGTTCTGGATAATTACTAGATGCCAGTGGATAACTTAAACATAGCTTAGAGTCACTGACATTAATGTGTGACAGGCAGCATTACAGAACATATTTAGCAATTTTTAATGAAAAAGTAGAATGATATTTTTAAAAAATCCACAAAAATAAAGTTCCAAGATAATCACAACAGGAAAGAAGCAGTGCTCTCTTTAAAGCAAAGCCAAAAATGCTTTCCAGTATGAAATAAAAAGAAATGGAAAGAACTATAAAAGTAATGATTCAACAAGTTATAAAGAAACTAAATTCAGTTGTCAAATATTGTCAATTATAACTAGATAAAAAATTAATACCCTATGGCATAACCATCTCCTCAAGTAAGCCAACCAAACTTCAAATTGAGCATTGACATCATTATTTATTCAGTTAAATTTCTGGCATTTGCATCTATATTTCAGCGATTTAGATGTTTTAACAAAATTCCTTAAACTCAAGGCATGGGATATTTTGACACGACACAAATCCAGACACAAATATTATTAATAAACAAATGTCATTAATAAAATTAACTGTACAGACTACCTATAGTTATTTAGCCACTCATGCCCTATATAAAAACCTACTAAGTATTTGTTTTAGGCAGTATGAAATGATCCAAGGTAATATAGACATAATCAGAGTCAATTTATGGGAAGCCAATTTATATCTCAAATATGAGAAATCAGTATATGAAAAAAGCTTAGTGGCTTGCAAGTTCATGTCTCTTACTAGTACTTATTACAACGCTGTTTTTCTTCAGCAGCACGGTATTTACGAAATTCTAATACCATCATTCTAACAAGATGTAAACAAATATCTTAAACATTTATAACATTAATAGTAAATCCAGGGAATCCATTAATGGGGTTTTTTTAACTCTGTATTAAAGACATTATGTGATTGCTGTCTTGTTTTAAGGGAAACATTCATACACTTAAGCACTCATATTTTTATTATTTATGTTCAATGCTATTTACTGTGCTGTTTTTCCTTCAGACTTATAGAATTCATTCCACAAGTAAAAGCATAAATAGCAAGCAGATGAGGAAATTAGACAATGAAGAGGCAAAAAAGTAAAGCAAATAGTTAAAGAGGAAAGGCTGGATCACATTTAAGATGGGGAAAAACAAAAGGCAAAGCTTGTAAAATCTGAAAAAGTACGGTAGGGGTGTGAAAGTGTGATGTGTGACAGGTGGGGTAAAATAAGACAGTTGGGAGGAAAGAAATAAAAATGAAGAGCACAAATTAGACAAGACATTCATTTTAAGCCCTTAACAGGCTGGATCTCATCGTTGTCATCAGACAGGAAATGTCAGAGCTGGCACATTTGTTTTTTTATGCTTTTTACTTATTTTTTAAAAAGTCTGTGTCTTACAATACATAAAAAGTCTATTTGCTTTAAAGAAAAACACATCTCAATTTGTTCCCATTTTTTCTCCTACTCAATCTTTAACAAACTTCAATTCTATTATATTGGAAGCTGCAATAATTATAAGGCTTAATACTTCCATTATATTTTGAGTTATTTTATTTAATACCTGAATAGGAGTTGAATTCTTTAAAAATAACTAATCTTTGCACTCATAACTAACTACAGGTGGATTTCTGGAGGAAGTGAGTATTGCATAAGACAACATGTAGTAAGTGTTATCTCACAAACACAAATAATTCCTCGCTGTAAAGTTCAGAATCTTGAAGGAAGCAAATATTCTTTGCAAAATAAATTAACAAAATTACTATGTCAAAAACAAGTTTCAAAATTTATTTTCCATTTTATGGAAAGAACGTAAAGGTACATAGTATTTTAATATAAGCTTTACTAAATTTGTGGAAAGGATATTTGGGACCTGAAAATAATTCCACTGTACATAATATGTTACCAGTCTTCTCTCAATATGGTCATTTCATTAATCTGTGTTGTCCTATCAAATAAAATTTTTTAAATCCTTGTATACTGCAACAGAGCAGAAAAGGCCAATGTGGCAATTACAATCCACACGTCCATAATTTCTTACTGTATTTCCTCTACATAATCTTAAAAATAAATTCAAAAGAAGAATACTGCCAGGAGGAAAGTGCATACAGTAATTCTTATTAATTCAGTAGGTTTGGAATATGGTCTTATTTTTCACTGAAATGATCTTCTGATTTTTTTTTTTAATTCGGAGTTATATATAAACCAGAGTATTTCCATGCTGAGCGAATGGACTTCTGCCTCCTGTACAGTTTAGACCTTTATATAAGGCATCTTAGTTTCTTAATTCTTCCATCAATTTTATCAGAAAATTAACAAATTAGTATGTTTAGAAAAGATAAGAAAATATTCAGTTGGGGAAAAAATATGTACTTCTTTTATAATTTATAATGCTCATTACCATATTTATATGTTTTTAGTGAAAGCCAAATGGATGGAAAGTGCAAGGGTTTTGGATTTTACACATGGAGGTAAATGATAACATAAGAGCAAGGCAGGGGAGGATCAGATAAGCAATTTAGAACAGACACAATGTGTTGATGTAACAGTACACCTAACCTATTTCCAACAGTGAATGAATGTTTAAGACAAAAACCCAAATCAAACAGATCATGTACATAGTGATGCCACACAGTCTCTGATAGAGAGGGATTTCCAAATTCAAAGGTTGAGTTTAAACCATCACATTTAAAAACCATCAGCAGACCTATCCACAATGCATATTTTGAATTTCTTTTCTTCTGTACTTTAGTTTAAATAAATGTGTTGTCAATCACAGGTCTTTACTTTGGGAATTTTCCACATTTTATGAAAAAATCTAGCAAATAAAGATTCAACAGGCTTCATCAAGCTTCAGTTTATTTCCACAAAAGAACTGATGTCATCTTTCTGTAAACCTTTTCATGTGTGCTTATTGTGAAAGGTTCTAAATATTGCCAGGAAGTTCAGTTATCAAACTTGTCTTGGAAGCATATTGGGTTAATAGTTTGCATTCACAAAAAGTAACATAAATCAGCAAATATACTACACTTTGAACCTTTTACTCTCATATTACACCAAAAAAGGCAATAGAATTAAAATAAGGGAAATACTGAGCTCTCTGCAGTGCTACACTTCTGGATTACACAATTTCTATAGATATTAATGTATTACCTCCTTTTGTTTTTCTCTGAAAACTAACTGAAACGGTCACTGTGTTACACTAGATTTCATGTCTTAGGCAATTATGCACCCAAATCTATTATCTTTCGACATGTTTCTATTTTTGTTTATCTCTTTTTAGACTACACAAGCTAGGCATGTGCTAGTCTCATTTAGCAGGAAATGTACTATGGCTTACCCAAAGTCAAAAGGAAGTCTATGTCATAAAAAATCAACTGATTCCACACAATTTTCCAAAATCATAAGCTGAAGTCCTTAACATTAAAATGTTTTCTGAGTTTGCTTAAAATTCCACAAATACTATCACCATTGTGATGCCTTAATTACACCCTTTGCTACAGTCATTCTCGTCTTTCCTCCCTATATCTATACCTTCCTTAACTTGCCTTGCATGTAGGATTCTTTCACAACCCAACAATACCCTCAGCAGCCAGAAAAAGGTGCTCAAGAACTGTCATGATGAGAAATGCAAGAATTTATGTATTCTATCATCTACTTTGTGTTGCCAAGACTTTCTTCCCTGTTCACAAAAAACTAACAGGCAAAGTCATGTTTTCTTTAGTCTTTAGTTCTGCATCTTCTAAGTGCCCGGCGTGCAGAAGGCTGGAGGACCTGCTGCATTCTGGAAGATCACTACACAAATAAGATTATTTTTACAGGTGCAATTTATGGACCAGCTATGTCTTACTCTAAAAAATTACAAAGTAAAAGATGTCATATAGCCTCTTTTTAGATGTCATGTAACAAAACCACCAAGGAATGTCAGTATTTAGCTAAAAGAAGTTATACATCTTTTAGAAAGATATCAAAACTAAATGAAAACTTTTGATTGATACATAAATAACATTTTTATCAGTTTTTTCCAAAGGTTAGTTATCTGTGCAGTTAAAAATTTCCCATTTGACTTTATCTGTGTTCATTATGCATTTTTATGCCTATGTCTGCTGCATTACAGAATATTCCACTCCGAGATACTTACCTTAAATTATTCAGATTTTTTTGTTAATGGTGTGATAACTGAAAGACTCCTGGCATTTTTGAAACAAATAAAAATACAAACCACACAACAACCAACCAACCAAACCAAACCAAACTGAGGGCACATCTGGAGAACAGGGCCTTAAAATTGCTTTATATTTATAAAAAGCACTTTGGACTTTGGAGGCATTCAACACGTACAAATTGAGATACTTGACACCATAAAGTATATTTGAAATGTCTAGAAATGTAACAGCCAAGGATACTGCCAGACTCTTGACTGCAGAGCAGTAGCTACAAGACACCATCACTACTGATAGAGCACTCAGGTCTGTGAGCCTCACATTAACAGAAAAATGTGGAATTCTTGCATCCATGTCCAACAGTAAAATAATGGAGGAATCAACTCTAATCACTATAATCCGCAGAAGTTATTTTTTAAATTCAGCTCTATGACGCCTTGAGATTTTAGTATATTATCTGGAGGCACTGTACAGTATCCTTTCAAAGGAAAAGGTTAGATCTGTAGTATAAAAGGCTGAGATGTCTGCAATGGGCCAGTTCTTGTCTAAGTCCTCTTGGTAAAAACACCTGATGCAGCATTGCTTTCCTTTATCTGTAAGAGACTGGAGCATGTTTTGATAAATTTATTTCTAAAATACAGGGGTACTCCTACTTGATCTATGACCACTGCTAACTCCTTTTGCCTGCTGTAGAGGGACAGACCCAGAAGCACATGAGTTATTCACTTAGCATGGTATGACAAAAAATAGGAACACTTTTTCACATACTTCTTCCTGCTCTGATATCTCCAACACTGTATCTGTTTTAACTACCTGGTAAGGGTGTCCTATAGCTAGGTCGTTTACTGTCCACTGTGCGTGCAGCTCTCTGTGCTGTAAGCAGGGAAGAAGAATAGATAAAGTGCAGGGAGTTCTAAAACCAATGTTATAACGGTCCCTAGGGAACCAGTGCCAGCTGGCATAGGTTAAAGCAACGCAGAGAGGCCTGGGGCTACGCAGAAAATCAAAGCACTATGACCATCTCCCTGACAGCTCCATCGTGTAAACTACATACACAGAAGCATCCAGATCTTTGTGTACATGAGGGAGAAGATCAGTGTTTATATGTGTCATTTTCTGAAGGATTTTATCTTTGAATGCATTGAACAAGTAAAAGCAATAGTAAAGGGTGAAAATGCTGTAATATTTAGATATTTGACACATCACACCTATGAGATGATCTGATGCTTGAGGTTTGATAGGCTCTCAAAACCTTGTTCCTCAGCAGATTTGTATGATCCAGAGACCGTAGTGAACTGAATAATTCCTAGCCAGGCACACACTGAATGATTTGTTTTGCCAGGACACAAAAAGGAGCACAGCTTTTCAAACTTCACCACCATTTGCCTTCATGGAGAGCACAAATGCACAGTGCTCTATAATTAACACTACTTGGCCTTGAATTAGCAAGATGAAGACCTGAACTTCCCACAGCATCCTATAAAGCCAACTCATATGAATAAATAAATGGGAACTTGCAGAAGATACTAAGTGCTTTTTCCCAGGCATCGAGAGTAGAAACCAAGATTAAGATTGCAAAATTAAGCCAGGACCAGAACATATAGACCAATATTCACTGGAGCTGGTCATTCAGTCTAAGGATCAGCTGTTACCGTGCCATGTTCCTGAATAATGGTGGTATTACCTTTCAATGAGTCTCCTGGTCAGACGTTTACTGCTCCAGTGAAAAACCCTCATTCTCCCTCATTCTTTTCTCCTCAGCCATGTTTATGGGACTGCCATTCATAGATCTGTTTGATTCTTCTATACCATTCCATCATTCTGTTGCTGTGCCAAGACTGACTACATGCAAGATGTGTCATGTTCAGCTGTGCCCTCCACCCTTTCAAGTTATTATCGGTTTGTCATGGTACAGAACACAAGTACCTGTATTCCTAGCCATGGCTGAGGAACTTTTAACAGAGCTTTGAGGAATATAGAAGACACATGCAATGTCCCTACTCTCGAGGTCACTAATTCTGTCATTCTGCTCTGTTCTGTTTGCCCAACATGAGGGCAAATGTTTACTTTTTCATGTACAGACTGCTGCATGCCATCACAACTACCAAACAAAACATGCTCTCTGCCTCCCATAGCCACCTCTGGTTACTCTGAGTTTTTAAATTAGCAGTTAAGTACAACCAGAATGTAATAGCTAGGAGGAAAATAGTTTGCACATTAAGAAAACAAATTCATACATTTAAATTCTTTTCAGAACTTAGAATGAAAAGACTAAAGGATCTTTATAAAAATTGCTGTCAAATGCAGTTAGAATGTATCTAAGGATACATGCATACATGAATAAAACATTATTACTATTCTAAAAATCCATTTCATCCTTATTAATATAAAAATATTATTATTTGGAATGAAATTTAAGATTTAAATTACTTCACTTGCACTAATGAATAACACAATACATACTAACAAGATTATTGGAATAGCCACGACATTGAAGGGTTAATGGCTCTAGTTATGGTAGAAATTTAAATATCATGGGGAGACACCTCCTGACCCAGCCATCACTGAGAATTATGCAGATTCAAATGGGAGCCACACAGGCTTTGATTTCCCCCAAGGATTGATGAACAAGTACAAAATAATAGAAAGTGACAGGAAGCAGATGACTGAGGTCTAATTTAATGTCATTCTAAAAGACAATATACCTTAAATTGGCCTAAGGAAAATTATGGGTTACAAACAAGAGAACAGAAACATCCACTTTTTCATTTTAGTTCACTAATTTAAAAAGTAATCCTTTGAACAAATGAACAGCGAAACAATTGGCAAGGAAAAATTGCCAAACTTAAGTAGGCGTACTTTGTTTGCATAATTCGCAATTTATTGGAAAAGGCTGTAATCTTAAGAAACCCTATTAAACAAAAAAGTGAAATGATCTGAAGGTTTTTATGCAAATATTAATTTGAGACTGTGATGAAGACAAACAATTAATAGTTCTCAAATTGTATGATAAAAGGCAGTGAGGATATGCTCAGGAAAAGTTTGCCACTTTAGTAGAGGATCAGCTACACATGCACTTATATAAAAATTTTAAAAATCTATGCTGAAAAAAATCTTTCTAAGAATAAAGAAAGAAAAAATACTACTTTTAATTAATAAAGATCAGAATTGGTCTTCTACATGCCAAAGTTAAGCATAAGCCATACAAATCTCCCAAATTTCAGTAGATGCTGTATGCGATACAAACTTACATCCATTATACATTGCAGAATTTTTAAGTATCAATATTTATATAATCTGAAACACCATTTTATACCATAAATATCTGACACATATCTGTATAGAAACAGCACTTGTCATTTTTTATACCGCATAATTTTTTTCAGTTCTTTATCAATGGAGATATCTGAGACCAGGTACTTGCTCAATAATTGTCTTAAATTCAACAATGATTTTTTTTTTCAGCTGGTGTTTAAACATAGGCAACAACTTCTGATACACAATCATTCAAAATAGATTTATATAGTATCAAATCAAAAAATCTAAGACTTATGTATATGTCTTTGGAAAGGCAGCACTGTCAGGAAAGGTAAGATGATTTTCTCTAAAAATTGGAGGATTCTTAATTGATTTTTAAAAAGGGGCAAATAGCTGCTTTTAAAGCATGTACAGATTCCCCGTCTCACAAAGAAGGATCACAGACTCCCTATTATGTTCAACACAGGAAAAAGGAAAATGCATTGCGCAAGTACTCCATCTGCAACTTAATCACATGGTAGACCTGGAGGCATCTCGACAGTGCTAACAGAACTGCCTCAGGAATCTGCAGAGCTGCCAGATGCCAGCCCTGGAAAAATATGTAACATTCAAAGAGAAGCCATAAGACCAGTTCAATGTTTAGGGGTGAACAGAAGCCTCATACTTGCATATATTTCCATTGTGTGGAGTGTGATTTTTCCTTTAAGGATAAATTAAACAATGCTGATAAAGCTGTGTACCCCCAAAAGTTTTTTGAGCAAAGGTTATGTTTAAACCTATCCATGCAGAAAATATAAATTGTAAAATTCAACTATATTAACAGTAAACAAAATGTAGCAGATAAACTAGTGATTATACCAAAGTATTTGCATTTTTTTAATGGTATGTGAAAAGAAGCCGCTTTTAGGCTAATTTCTCCCTTTTTGAAGAATTCTGCACGTATTTTACAAACTAAGCACAGGAGTTATATATGTAAGATGAACAGACGTAATTCTTTCTTTAAAATCTATCTTTTATGTAAGTGCTGAATATGCTTTTTCAAAATCAATTAACCATGGCTTTCTGTGTTTAAGGACGTAATCACCTAATCATCTTTATTTACATCTTTCCTTAAAAGATGGCAGATTTCCGACAAACAAAAACTCATTGAATTTAGAAACAATGTAAATGCTATTGCCATTGGAAAATAGTCCCTTGATTGCTACATGTCCTGACATTAGGTTCTTTTCCTGCATATAATGTCCATTGTTCAGTGACATTTGTGGTAATCTTCAAAACTACATTTTAGTTTACATGATGTAAGAAACATCTAGGTTTTTTAAGAAAATACAGAGAAAGAGGAGGAGGGGCAAGAAAATATACTAAATATAGTAACATATGTTAAACAAGTGGCCTAACAAATCCAAAAGATTTAAAATCTCAGCATACAGCTTTTATAAACCTCATTCACTGATCATTTTCAGGCCATCTAATTTCCTCTATATTGTTCCCTAGATGAAGTGCTGTCTACAAACCAGGAGGACCAATATGACCAGGGGACTGATCAACAGAATAACTGAAGGAGACTTTAATGACATGACAAAACTTCTCCTGGAGAAGAAGTCACCTAAGAAAAGGTGGGTTGGAAACATTTTTTAATGGCATTCTCCTAAGCAGAGCATTACGCTTGAGAATCTCCTTTGCTATTTGTGGTGGAGCTTCATAGTTGGAGTCCATTTACATTCATGACCAAGGCTCAGAAGAATCTCTTCTCAATTGGAAACAGCTTTCTAACTGTCCTTAACTGTGTGCCCAGTTCTGCGTACCTGATTTATCAGGGGTACAAACATTTTTATAGTACCTACTTTAGATAAGACTACAACTGTAAAATTAATGTCAATAATCGCAGAGAAAAAAGAGCATCTGATATCTACTGTAATTTTGAAGGAAGAACCTATGTGTTATCAATACTACAACTATGGCTTTCTGTGTTTTATATAAAGCTGCAGAGATTGTCTATCAGACTAAGATAAAAAAAAGATGTGGGCACCAGTTTCATATCCTTATTTTTTTCACAAAGCAGAGAAAGGTTCACATAATCAATATAAGCCTTGTCAGATGTATAGAGGAATGTCTCTGCACTGCAATTTTCTGTTTCTCAGAGAACAGTATTCTTTAACACTCATTTTCATATGCTAATAAGATATACAACATTCATTCACTTGGGAGAATGAATGAATTACAACCCAGAAGACTGTCCAAATTAATCAATGTTTTTTATAGTGTTAACAAACTGTTTATAGACAAATCTGCACCCTATAACGAAGGAAAAGTGTGAAGGTCTTCAATCTCAATGCTAAAAACCAGATAAAAATCAAGAGAACAGATATTTGTAACTGCAAACACCACAAATAAAGAAGTAATCTATGAAAGTAACTCTGCTCTCTAAAAGAGCAGTTAAGAAGATATGCTTTCCAGTTTTTCAGTCTTCTCCTGAGCATGACTATTTGCATAAAATCACCTCCCTCAACCTGTTGGTCACATTTCTTTTGAAGCAACCTGGAATAAAGTTGGCCTTCTGGGCTGCAAGTGCGCATTGCCAGCTCACATCCAGTTTTTCACCCACCAGTGCGCCTGAGTTCTTCTCTGGGACTGGTCTCAATCCCATCATCCTCCAGCCTGCTAATGGATCCCCTATCCTATTACTGGATGTTTGTTAATATATTATTGATATTTGATAAACACAATTTTACTGATAATAGCTCTTATATTGATAAATAGCTTATACAGAGTTTCAAAGGAAAGTCCCATCACCTTCAGTCTTCCAGAACTCGTTAATTAAAAAAATGAATATACTCTAATATCAGCTGACATTTTACTAACATGCCTATTCAGAATTGGAAAATCATTAAAGAGTTTTTTAGTATTTTCACATTTTATTTTAATAAAAAGAGGAATAAATAATATCGTAGAAAACATTAACTGGAACAGTTAAGTAGTTATTGAGCAAAACTACTGCAAGCTTTTATAACTAGGAAAATGGGTGTGATTTGTAAAAATCCCAAAGTGGCGTGACACTAATAGAACATGCCTAACAACAAAAACTTGATCTACTAACACAGGATATGAAACCCTATATTACAGAGGTAGCAAACACAGCGTAAGGTTGTGACTGGAATACAAGTATTAAAAGGCGTGAGTTTTTCAGGAAATACAGAATACAGACAAATAAACATAATAAGGTAAATGAAATATAACACAGTCTGACCTAAAAGTAAAACTAAAGATATTTAATACACTGAGGACAATTTTGAGTCACCTGTGACGTGTACTCACTATCCAATAACAAATTATGGCAGAGAGGCCATCAGATGAATAGACAATCACAAATATAAATTATGTTTTAAAAAGGAGAAAAAAATCCATTAAACTAGAAAGCACCTTAACAATCCAGGAGAGTCTGTTATAACATGTACCCTTTTCTTTTGTTCTAGTAAGAACCAAGACAGGTGCGGCTAAGGAACTCAAGCACGGTTACAGCAACAAAGAGCATCTCACACCAGAGGAGGGAAGAAGGACTCGGTTTAGTATAGCATAAAAGCAAAAAAAAAAAAGCTGAAAAGAGATATGACTGCTGTTTAATAATATATGTGGAGAAGGTAAAGAGCAAAGAGGGTGTAGATTTTTTTTCAGAGAAAATCTATTAAACAAGAAGAAATGGATATTAAAGAGACTTTAAAACTTGGAAGAAAGCTTCCAATCACTGGAGTAGCAAAGCTCTCAGACAGCCTTATTATAGCAAATCTGAGAGTAGAAACACCAATATTTTTTTTTTAGGTGGAATTTGATATAATAAGGGTAAGTGTTGTATTATATGGGTTCTGGTTGTAGCAAAGCCTGACCTTGACATTATGATCCTCTTGACTTCTCCTTTTTTAAAGCCTCAGTTCAATCTGGACTTCCAATAAAGACCTCTGGACAGATAAGAACAGTAGCACCGCTAGTGTTTGTTTCCCTGTAGTTATTTGGAAGACTTAAAGTCACATTTCTCAATTATCAAAAATACTTTTGTCAGTTAGCTAGCAGCAACACTAGCTGCCTGTTTCCTTGTTTTAATGCCTTTGTAATTGCCATTTCCTGAATCTTGGGAGATATGTGATTAACCATAAAGCATTCAACAGACATTTGGTTGCCTACACAAAACTTGTTTCAAGAAATGTCTGTGCTAAATTCAGCCTTGGCAGGGGAAAAATCAAGTTACTGCAGGCTTTAACATGGTTATTGTGAATTATTCAAATGCTTTAAGTTTTTTAGTCAGATAATTTAATTGTTTCCTTTCACAGAACCTGAAGAATTAGTCCTTAGACCAAGTTCTATACCTTTTACAGAGTAAATGGTTAAATCATCTCTTCAAAAATATATCATGAAAGACTAAGATAAGCAGCTCATTATATACTACTTTTTCTAACTGATCACTTAATTGTACTATAACTTAAACTATAAGCATTTAATCAATATTCAAGAAATAAAACAGGAAAGTAAATATTTATTGATCCAAACAGAAAGAACGGAATGTCACACTTCCCAGTCTTATACATGTAAAGATAATTTAGCAGATTCATGATGAACATGCTTAACCAAAGTGACTAATTGCTAATTACTAGAGCACTTAGTCTTACCAGAAGAATTCCATTGCTGTACTTCACTGACATATTTAAAACTTCTCCAGTAATTTACAATTGATTGTTATCTTGTCAGCAACTTATTCTTCTTTTGATAAGCACATTTTGACAAGTTTTCAAAAATTCTGCTGCTTTCAAGCAGCTGGTCAGTACAGGCTTACTTGACTTTCTCAGTAAGCTGAGTTAAAAGCAGCGGGAAAAGAATGGGAAGAAACATTATATTTTCTTGCTCCATATTTAACAGACAGAATTAATGTAGACTTTTCTTATTTGCCAGCATATTGACTTACATAGATGATTCTGTAATGAGGTACAGCTAGTCCTTTTATACCTGGACAACCCAGAAAGTATTCAGTCAGTTTTAAGTATGGAAACTAAAATTTCACACAATATAAAAGGTGATACATTGTGAGGATCATTTCTTCCTTATTCACATATCAGTTCCTCCTTCTGATGTCAGGATCAGTAGTGATAATAGACTGCAAGTAAGCTTTAATCCAAAACCATGGAGGGTACATACATTTTAAAATACAGATGCCCTGGTTCAACCATTTTTAAGAGTTTAGTATGGGAAGTAGGCTAAAACATGTCATACTTCTGATCTTACTCAACACATGCTTATTACTTCTTGCAGAGCACCCATATCTTGGACTACCTGAACAGACAAGGATGTACAGAATTTCGGTAGCTAACAAAACACATCTGGGCAGGCAACACCAGGACTCTGCTAAAAATGATCCCATGGAGATGTGACTTAGTCATAACAGAGAAACATTACACACCCAACCATCCTGCACTAGGAAGATGTTTGGATCTCTTCCAGCAGGCACAGCACAATGAAGTTCTTTCACTCCTCTTCTGGAGTGCTTTGGTAATTGCATCAGGATATGCTAAGAATAAAGTTTGTTTCTGCACCAGTGAACAGTAGACAACTTTGAAGAAGCCAACTCAGTCTCGCAACCAAAATATAGAATGCCCATATACTCCGCTAGTTAGCCCAATGGAACCCCACTTCTACTTTGAACAATTGCTGTCTTTAAGGCTCCAGGACATAAACTGGGAAAAAAACCCTCACTCATGTATAAATTATGCAAAATCATTTTTTGTATACAAGACACTAGAGCATGACAACTTGATAGATGGCACAGAACTCAGATGACTTAGCTGTGTGGTGGCTCAGGGAAGAATTTCACAATGAGGAATATTGGCAAGTTGTTTCTTTGTTTCAAGGGTAGAAAAATATTAACAGTAATATTGAATCATCACCTTAGTTCATGGTACAGGCTGCAACACATTCTTATCTTGCATACTTGCCAGTTTTCTGAATTGTAGTCTGTCTTCTCTTCAGAAGTCCAATAAGGTGGAATTATCATTTTGATTGCCAAAAGAACATATGAAAAAAATACAGGACTGACAACACATTAGCTGCCATTCGGTGAAGTAAGACTTACAGAAATAGTCAGATAATGAACTTTTCATGCTACTGAAATAGATAAGAATACTGAAATTTGAAGGGGGCACTGTGTCTGTGCAGAAGGTAATCTGCAGAGAAGATCAAACTGGAAAAGAAATGTCAGTGACAACACCTGAATTATGTCAGGATACAGATGCCTATCACTAGATCTGGACAAAAGACTGCAGCTCATAAAACAGATCTGAACGCAACGAGGCTGCAGCACTGAGAAGGGAGAACAGAACTCTCTAATGTTCTGGATGCTCTTAGAAAATGTTTGGTTAAATCAGCACTGTCTGGCAATCTGGCATATAATTATTTTCAGATGTACAAAGTTAAATAAGGTATTGTTCTATTTCTTAATGAAAGGCTTATGACAAAAATTGTTCAGCAAGACAAAGGGAAAGATGGATTTAGCATTGTTTGCTAGAGAAGAAAGTTTAGAAATAATTTATTTTAATGTCCTTGAAACCTGCAAGTCATCGTAAACTGAGAAGACAGTTTTGATTTACATCCCTAACATGTTCAAAATAAATCTAAATTAGCTTCACTTTTAAATGGTAATATTAATGTTCTTAATACTGGATTTAAGTCATTAATCAAGTTGCAAAATTATAAATGCAGTAGATTATTAAAAAAGAAAAAATGGAAACAAGCTTTTTAAATATTTGGAAAAACTATAAAAGTATATAATAGTATGGCTTTTAGTTATAATAAAATTACAGTATAAGGCACAGGAAATGAAATTTGTGTGACATAAAATAATTGTAATGTACACACTATAAATAGGTCTGGTCCTTTAGGATCTTGTAAGCATTACAGAAATAAATTTAAATTAATTTAGGAAAATAAAACTGTAGCATGAAACAAGCATTTCTGAGAAATGTACACATTGGTAATGTTTCATTTTTACAGGCTTAAGATCCTCATGTTAAAACATAAGTAGGCCTATTTATGCAAAGTGTTGGAAGAACTCACACTCAATATTTGAGGACTCAATTACTTAGGATAATTGAAAAAACAAACCAGAGTTGTATATGCAAATCAAATAAAAAAAGAGAGAAATAAAGCAAATAAAATCTTAATTTTTGTCTTTTGGGTCTTTTTTCTTCCACTTGGCTTTTAAGCCAGTAAATAATTACCTTTGAGAGGTTCTAACAATTAAAGAATAACATTGATTAATTAGCAAAGAAAGTGAAGAATACTAATCAATCCTAAAGACAGTTTTTCTTCTCCCACCTCAAACCTTTTCGTCACCCACACACAATGTGTTTTCTATACTGTTCAAATTCTTTTAAAAAACATTCATATTCTTGTCCATTCACACAAAACTCTCTTGGTGAGCATTGTTTTGGGAGGAGTGGGTGGTAGGCAGGGGGCACAGGATGTTGAAAGAACAGATAGGATGTCAGGTGAAGATGGAATGCTGTGCCCTCTCTAACCAGCTGAAGGCTCTGCATGATTGTTTTCTTACAAATAATACCTGTGGGTGTTGAAACAGTTCAGGGAATCTATCAAACATACCCTTTCACTTTGCTGTTGTAAGTCTATAAAATTTATTCTCATTTCAAAAGAATCTCGGCAATAATACCTGTAGGTGGTTGAGTAATTTAGAGAAAATCTGTCAACCCTTCTTCCAGTGACTGTATTTCTGTAATTACTTTCAAAGTTGTAAAATGCAATGATTTATTTTCAATATATTCATAAAGTTCTAAAGTAACCTTTTTTAAATTATTTTAATGACTTTTAATAAGCTTAGTGGAAAAACTAACTCAAAGAATAGATCTAAAAATTGTGCAGCATTACATTTAACTCACAATAAGGAAAAAAAGTCACTGCTGCATTTAGGCAACAGGACACTACTTCAAGTATAATCTCATCTTTATATGGGGAGAAAGTCCACATTTAGCTGTCTCCTTACATAACTCTAAGATGATACATCTGAAAGTAATCTTTATTCAATCTTTTCTATATAAAACTACATGGGTTTACCAAATGTTTATGAACAGTGTAAGTGATGACCTCTTTCTCCTGCCTAACACATATATTTAATACTTCTTAATTCAGACTAACAGAACAAACTTGAAAACTTTGAAATTTATTGTAAACCTAGTTATACTGGAAGAATCTTGTAGCGTCCCCAGACTCAGGCACACATTCAAATGACTTTAACAATCTACACTGTGTCAACTGAGACAAATGAGTGAACATTTATTCACTTTTAGTCCATGGCAAATGTGATGTAACTTGAGCTTTTACAATCCATAAATAGAGAAAGGTAGTCTGGGATGAACTGAAATATCAGTGTGTATAAGGACCAGCAAAATACAGGATGTTAATCATTTGCTTGAAAAATCCTTTGAACCTTGTTCCTGATGATCAGGATTATTTCACATGCCATCAGTCAAAGATGGTATAACTCAAGACTTTTGAGTCTATGAATTCTAAAGGCTCAAAATGGTAAAAATTCTTAGTTCTGTGCAGAGATGCCTTTCTTTCCAGTATGTACAGGCATAATTTTGTGGTAATTAAATTACAAGACTGGCAATAAAATGCAATATAACAATTTCCTTTTCCTGTTCCTGCCCTGTCACCACCAAAGAATCCATGTCCCATTTGAATTCACCTGATTATGTAGGAGGGACCTCAGCACATTGTATCTTCAAAAGCTGAACTGGTTTGTGATCAGTGAGGCTTAATCAAATGAGAGTGGCAAATGCATGAGACAAAGATGTTGGACCCTACTATAATTAAAACTTCATTAGCCCCAAATGGTCGCTTAATTTCTAATTTGCAAAAGAGTATCATCCCCCATCTGTGGTCTACATTTTGACTAATACGTAATTTTTTAGCATGAACCATATGTCTTTAGCAAGAGTTTGTGTGCAAACAGGATGGAAAAAATCATGGAAGTTCATGGTGAAAAATAATCCAGAAATTATATATTTAAAGTATTCATGGAACTCCTTCCCACAGCTTCAGACAGATTCCCACCATTTAACTCACCCATATATTCTCTGTGTGGAAGAAATTCGCAATTAAACTATGGTGAAAAAGCATGGGACATAACCACTCAAGTTACAATGATCACAGTAACGTTGTGATTCTCCAAAGAGAAACTGTTAAAAAATTACCAAAGTTGAAAGAAAGACAGAAGCAGTATCATTCTTGCTGCTAATAAAAAGGAAAGTATTTAATCAGTCATCCTCTTAACAAACATGCGATATCTGTGCGCCCAGCTACATTAACATTTTCTACACAGAGAAGTTTTTAATTAGCCAGTTTTCAATAATATCAACCACTTACTCTTTATAGCTAAGTAAAGTACTGCTGAACTCTACCAGCCCATTCTTCATGTTTGCTACTCAGAACTGTTGGTCCTCATCTTGTGAAGTATGTTTCAGAAGAATTAGGGACTTCCAAGAAAAGGAGCTCTTCCTAGATCTAAATTAAGTTTTACTTTTTTGAAATGCAATATGGCATATAGCGGAAACTCTTTGTATGTCGTATCAATCAAGCGCCATCCATTTTAAAGGGAGGAAAAAAACTATTTAACATATCAAAATAATTTTCTTACAAGATAAATAGCTCAGAGACAATTCCCCTGCAATGTATGTTTATGAAAAATCAGCAGGAGCCATTTATGGTCTCATAATACATAAATCAACTGAAAGAACACTTGGTCAGAATCTGAAACATCACATTAACTCACTGTGATTACAAAGCTTCCGTTATCCCCCTTACAGGTGTCAAATCATTGTAATGTTATAATTTTTGTTAGTAGCTTGTAACAACTAAATCTCTTTAGATGAGAATTGTTTCTTAGATGCATTCAAATGTTTGTTGGGGGTGGGAGGAATTATGTTTTTACACATTACCAAATGAAAAAGCAGAAAAATACTAAACACTGTCTTGCTCTTCCAGACCTAAACAATTCTGTGACAAGGCAAATGAACTATTCCATATAGATAGACATACATGCCACTAAGTGATGGAAATAAATAGAGCTTTTAAATATCAATGTTTATTTTTTCACTACAGCTTTTGCTTTCAGAATAATTACCTATGCACAAACTCTAGATGGCAACATTGCACTTACTGTATTACTAAAACAAAATGTCACACTAAGTCCCTACATATCCTCTTTATCAACATTTTATGTGCCACGGATCTATAGCCTCTTATTATAAGTGTAATGAAGCAGAAGTTATTGAAGCATTTTATTGATTGCTCAGATCACAAGTTTACTGTCATACTGAATTGGCACCTTACTTGCTGAAGCAAACTGCTGACACCTTTTTAAAAAAGTGACAACTACATCTATTTCATGACCAGAAATCCATTTTCATCTCTATCAAGACAAGAATGCAATTTTCACTTCATTTAACTGATGTTAGGCCTGCTCAAGGCATGACACTTAGAAAAAGACACAAGTTTAAGGTTCTTAAAATACTTCTGGTAACTAGAATGCAGCTCAGTTGTGGGAAAAATTTCAGCCATCACTCAAATCTATAAACAGTACAACATTCTAAGAATCACTTATCTGAAATATCTAGAGGGCAGCTTTCTCTTTCAATTTCAGAATTACTGAAACACTATTTTTATATTCTTTTAATAAGAACCTATGCTGAAATATTACAGTTTTCATATGGAATCTTGCTCTACACAAAGTTCACTTTAACATGGGATTATTACTTGAGTGGTCTATACACAGGTCAAACAGACAAGAAATCTGTGTTTGTGTGACCTACAAAGAAGGAAATAAGATACTTAACACCTCTTTGACAGTGTGAGTCAATATCATAGAAAATTAGAAAAGCATAAACTGGAAGGAAGAGGAAAAGAATATTTCATTCTAAAAAGGGCAGGGGGAGACTACTGAAGAGAGACTGTAACACTGAAGTTATTTTTAAGAATACACTTTCAAAAACCACAAAAAGCAATTTGAACTGGAAATCAACTGGTTGAACTGGAAATCAACTTAAGCATTGTAAGGAATTTCTTCCTTTTCTTCAAATAATACCTGCTAATTAATACGCCAATTTCACCACAATATATTTTCCGTGATCAGCGTTATAAACACAGCAAGTATTCTTTGGTACTATTTTCTGATAACTCTATGAACTAGAATGGATACAAAAATGATAGGAAAAACCATATTTATTAATAATAAATGATAAAAGTGTATAATGCTGTTAGTTTCTACCAGCCAAACCTGCAAAATTATTATATCTAACTGCTAGTTTAAATTTTATTGGAGGGGAATGCAAAAGATACTACATTGAAAAAATCAGTGAAATATATGAAAAACAATGAAGTAATTAGCAATATCAGATATGTTTCTTATAAAGTACAGAAAAGAAATTATGGAGAAAAGCTTTTATTTGTATATGGCAGATGTATTCAACCTCTAGTACTCGAGTCAGCAGTTTCAAGAGAACACTACAAGAAACTAGAAGAAATATAGGTGGGTTTTTTTTCTTTGTTCTGATGTTTGCAGTATTTCAAAATTTCTAAAGTTGTTAATATTTTTATGGATTCACTTTGCAAAATGAGGAAAACCACATGAATTCTGAAGTTCATGGACGTACCTTAGAATAGCAACAGCAAAGGTGTTGGATATACATTTCTGAACTAGTTGTTTAAGCTAGTGTTCCTATAGCAAATGGCTAATAGTAGAATCAGACCATAATTTTATTCTCTCTTGTTTTCTTGTGGGTATTTTGCATACTAGCTCCATTGCTTTAATGTAATGTAATTCGCTGTGCTTCAAATGAATAATTGCTATTATAGTAAGTTCTGCTAGATCAAGCTAATGAACATTCAGCACAATTTCCTGTCAGTTATCATCCCAGATTTGTCCCCTCATCCCCACATATAACACACTTCAGTAAAAATAAAAGCACACAGAATAGAACCTTTAGGACTGGCTATGTATGTTAACTATAACATTAAAATTTCACTAAATCTCTGTAACACATGCTCAAAACCATATACTTAGAACAAGTCATGATTCTCCAATGTATTTATATATACATTTTCCATAATAAATCTTTACTGTGGCAATGATGAGATAATCCTTCTATTTACCTGTACACGTGCATTTTACACTATTTAGTAGGTCAGCAGCTTGAATAAAGTGTAATTCTAAATGAAGAAAATGTTTAAAAATCATTAATATCATTTTAAAAGGTATTTGAGTTTTCTCTTTTGGCCTCTGTTTAGCTGTGCTAGGCCTGTGAATGACAGCTTCCCTGCTTGAAGCATACAGAAAACACAGCCTTCCTCATTCACTGTCAGTACTATGGCCTTTTCACACGTTCCCTCCACAGCAGTGTTTGTCCCCAAACACTGGAACCCAGCACAATGGCATTCCTACTTCAACACCCCCACCAACAGCACCACTACATATGAAGAATGCTAATGAGATGGACATCCCCCATCTCTGAAAGTGTTAACTATATCCCATACTATCAGACATAATGTTATTTCTATTGTTATGTTTTACCTCTCACTTAAAAGCAATTTCCTTTTGGTGATGCATTTTTCTGAAAACATTTTTAATAGAAGCTATAATAGCTTGACAAAAAGATTTTAAATTGTCTTACATGCAATCACCCAATTGCGTATATTATATCTATGTGTATATAACGAACTGATTTTAACCTTTCAATATATTTGGGGATATCAGAAATTCCAAAAGACCCCAAATGTTTAAATTAGAAAGGCAAAAGGCTGACATCTGAAATGTCAACAGCAGGCTAATTCTAACAGTACTGCTATTTCAATTTTACTTTTTTGTTAGAAAAATTTATTTTACAGTCCCAGAACTCATGGCATTGAAATGTCAATATAAGCTTTTTCAAGAGTTTAGGGAAGCTCATAGCTCATTATTCAGATATGCAATGGCAAATAGAGTTTAAGGGAAAAAAATAGAAGGCTTTTGTACTATAGTGTTTATACATCTATACTCTTCCTTTCTCCTTAATTTAGAGCAAAGCACAGACAAGTTCAAGTACTCTCTCAGTTTTACCTGTTTTACTTCCCCTATATTATTCCCAAGAAATACTATTTGAAGAATACTGATTATCCTCTTTAAAAGCATACAAAGGCTACAGCAAAGAAGTGGTAGCTCCTCACCATTTTCTTCCGCTGGGACAAGAAGCAACAGAGTGATTATAAAGACGGCACTGTGCAAGCAGTGCACAGTGTGGACCAGGGCTACGTATTGTTATAATTCAATACATGCCTTTTAAACTGAAGTCCAGATGGATTTTACCAGAAGTACAAGTATTAGTGCATTATTAGTTGTATGTGCTATTTGCTTTCAGTGGATAGACTATAGTGTCTCAGCAGAGTAATACTGCATCAAAGAATTTCATTCCTTTTTTTTTTTACTTCCATTCCCTTTTTATTTAAATGAAAAGACAAAGTACATACAAACAATTCAAGTGTCAAAATAACAGGGAGATAAATAAAAATCAAGAAAATGTATTTAATGTCAAGAAATGGCTAGATGTTCTATCAATATGAATACTGTGTGCAGTCATCACAGTATTATGTTGTCAGGCCTTAGCACAACAGGACAAAGTGATAGTAGTTTGATTTAATGTCCTTGTTCTTTATTAGTGTGCATCCTAATCTTATATCTGTACCAAATCACAACATGCTCTTTACAGAACAAACTTGCTTTAGTTATTTAGAAAAAAAAGGTCAACATAAGCAAAATATAGAAAGATTCTAGTAAGAAGCATTGTTATACCTGGAGTGTAACATAACCTACAGTAGTTACAATGATTTCATTTATGTTCAGTATTAACACAAGTTTGGTTAGAAAATGGTTGGAAAACTTAACAGACACAATGCTCTAAGGTGAATTATACATCCTATCTTATCTTTGAAGTAATATAACTCAAAATAACACAAGCATTCAGCACATTAACTGCACAAAATTTAACATCCTTGTGCTGCAAAATTTTCCTGTCATCACTTAAAGCTGTTTGAAATGTTTATTAAAATATTTTAATAGCAAGGTTTTTTTAGACAATTAACTGTCATAGCTGTACTGACATTTATCCTCATAATCTGGACTCTTAAAAGTTAAAGATGTCCAGTGTGGTTATACTGAACATATGTATATATGCAAGCTTCCATTATAAAGAGCCATTTGTCTTTAGAAGTGATTTCATATCTATTAAAATTATTATATTTTTCTTGTCATTTACAATTTCCAACTGAACACTGCTGGATAATCACCAGAGGAATGATTAACATAAGTTAATTTACTGAAATGTCTTTATATGTTCTTTACAGAGAAGAGCACAAAGTGTCAATAAATGACTCGCATATGAATTTTCATTTAGAAACACCATTGTTTTTATCTACTAATTACCATTATACTTGCAAGCATTATATTATTTTTTAAAGAGTAAATATTATATGTTAAGGCACTGGAAAGTAATAGATTTCATTTCTGTAGATTTTTTGACAGGCAGCATTGTCTTAAAACTGAAGAAATGAGCAAAAAGTGTAAACACATTTCTCACTTTAATATATCACCATACATTTTGAAACAAGCTTTTCCTTTTATTTCTATTCTGCTTGTTTCTCTCTCACACACACACACATGCTTTCTCAGTTTTGTTTTTGTTTGATTTCTTCTTGCTGACCACTATTAGCTCTAGACAGGAATAGTCTCTTCCGAAGTCAATTCTCATTTCTCTGTATGGATCTGACAGCAGGAGGTGCTGTATAAACACTGTGACTGACACTTGGCTTGCACCTCTCCTCCCCCTTCCTCCATAGCCTGGTAGCTTGATCTATCTGACACAGTCATTCTTAACTCGGGGGCCTGAGATAATTTTTAAATCCGAGGTTTGTAGCCGGTTGTTTAATTTCTATAGTATCCTTTTCCTGGAAAATCTATATGTCTACTGTTTTTATAAAGTACTCACCTAATCCTTACAATGCGTCCATTCTCACACACATAAATGAACTTCAGTAACTATGCTGAACAAGATCAGTGGGCATTTTATTAAATTAATAATTCCTAAAATAAAACACAGATTAATAGAATAATTTTTAAATCATCTTTTGCTGTTAAACCTATCAAACAGTATATTCAGTATCTGTTTCTACCATCTTTTCTAATTAAACTGTATGTCTGCTATATTTATTTAATGGCCCATGTACAGTAATTAAAATATTGAGGTTTTAAAATATTACAAATTTATTTATTTTTTCATAATGCAACACCAGTTATACTTTGGATTGTTTTATTGATACAAAAAATGTTTCAACTAAATAATTCTTTAAAATGCTTTTATAGGAAGATCTATGAGACCATTAAGAACTGTATGTGCAGAACAAGAAATGAAAAATGATTGCTACAGAGTTTCCACAGAAGGAACATCACAGCCAGGCACAGTATGCAGCAAGAAAAGATGAGACATATGACATCCCACACCAAAAGACAGACACAATTAACTCCTTTATTGTTGGCTTTGCAATTACGGGAGAAACATTTCATTCTCCTAACAGGCACTGCAGCTTACGCAATACATGTCACACTTCTTTATGACATGGTGCCAGTCATTGGTTTTATACAATTAGTACATTTGAAAATGAAAACAAAAAAGCAGACTTTTAAAGAGTGGGACAACTCACCTGTCTGCAACAGTTTGTAGACTTTAAGCGTTGGTGCAGGGCCAATAGAACTCCTTGGATATCAATCTTTGCTTCTGAGAGGCTGAAAGCTTCTCTCTTAGAGACCCAAACAGGTCCACACAAAAGTGTGATGGAATTTTGCAGGCATCTGTCAAGCAGAGGAGCTATGCAAAGAAAAGAAGAAAAAGGAAAAAAAAATAAAATGCATTCTTTTGACCCAACTGAAATACACAGCCTCTAACGCAGCCTCAGCATCAGAACTAACTCTTAATATCTATTATTTATATCTGACCTGGGTTAAGTCTTGGAAAAGCAACTCCTGCATTTCTAGTGGCCACCATGAAGGACGTATTTATATTGAGACACCCCCCATGAAAGACTCATAAGCTTCGTGAGCACACCTGAATAGTTCTGAAGTGTGCCTAACTAGCTGCACGGAGTGTCATGGTGTGCACTGATTGCCTTATCTTCTCATTTATCACAGATGAGTTGGAACCAACCTTGCTGAAATCTACTTGCATTGTCCTGATAAAATTGCAAGATCCATGTTGTTTCTGTATACAGTTTCCTGTTGAGGAGCTTACATATACCTACCATATTAGAAATGGTAACATTCATAAAATATAATCAGCAGTCTCATAAGCCATTTTATCATAACCTTCTCATTGCCACTGCTCAAAACCCAACTTCTAACAAGTAAAAATGCGCAGTGTAGCTGTTTAATAAAGAGGAAAGGTCACATGAAAAGATAGATAGAATTGATTAATGGCAATGGTCTCAACAAGATCTTTTTCTTGCTGTTCTTAGATTTCAAATAACTGTAAAGGTTGCAGGCATTCCCTCAAAGGGAGCTAAGGTCAATATGTTTGACAAATAATACATTATGATTTGTACTTCAGGCATTATTGAGATGCATTTGTGTAATGCATACGTGGGCCTTTCTTATATGACAAAATAAAAGGGAAGGGAAGGGAAGGGAAGGGAAGGGAAGGGAAGGGAAGGGAAGGGAAGGGAAGGGAAGGGAAGGGAAGGGAAGGGAAGGGAAGGGAAGGGAAGGGAAGGGAAGGGAAGGGAAGGGAAGGGAAGGGAAGGGAAGGGAAGGGAAGGGAAGGGAAGGGAAGGGAAGGGAAGGGAAGGGAAGGGAAGGGAAGGGAAGGGAAGGGAAGGGAAGGGAAGGGAAGGGAAGGGAAGGGAAGGGAAGGGAAGGGAAGGGAAGGGAAGGGAAGGGAAGGGAAGGGAAGGGAAGGGAAGGGAAGGGAAGGGAAGGGAAGGGACCACCAAACAATGTTTTTACTACTAATATTCAAGAAAAACACCCCAAAAAAGCACATTTGTGAACAATGCAAATAAAAATATATAGATAATTTTCCCATCTCAGCAGTCTATATTAGGGGGAAGATTTTTACAGAAAAAGTGGTGAGGTACTGGAACAAGCTGCCCAGAGAAGTAGTGGATGCCCCATCCCTGGAAGTGTTCAAGGCCAGGTTGGATGGGGTCCTGGGCAGCCTTGTGTAGATCCAGGCCTGAAGTTGGTGGCTCTGCCTGTGGCATGGGGGTTGGAGCTCTATGATCCTTGGGGTCCCTTCCAACACTTGCCATTCTATGATTCTATGATAAAAAGACACGTTTCCCATGTATATATAAATGGCAAATATTTATCCTCAATAGCTGTTCACTCAACTGTGAGAACAAACGGAGCCTGAACTACAAACTTAGTTAAGAAACTTTCTTATTCCAGCTGTTTTATAGCTGGATACGTTTTGATAAATACAGAAGGAACACAACATACAGTTAAATCTATCTCAAAGGATAAAGAAACATGTAAACATGCAACAGACTCTACTTTGCCTCTGACAAAGTCAAGGTATGTTAGGAATGATTTAAACACATGGTTAAGCAAAACCATGTGTTTATTTTTGTGAAATGCATTATTACTTTTTTTTTAAATTATGTTAAATACAAGTCTTCCAGTTTCCACCATTTCAAGATATAATCTTATCATCTAGTCAGTAATTTTACATATTGTCTCATAAGTAGTCCTAGGAGCTTCCATATGATACGCTTACTTCTTCAGCAGGTGTCCTTGCACCCACATACTTTGCATAAAATTCTGAATTAGTTGGCAAAACCATTTAAGTTTAGTTACTTAAACCCCACCCAAGTTCCAATGTTGCTGTGGTATTTACAAGACTCTGCAATCTCAGTTCAGCAAAACACAAAAACACAAGAGTAAATAAAAGTATAACAAAAGAACTATCTACATGGTTAACAAAACCCATTTAAGTAACCTCTAGAATGAAAACCTATCACTTGATTCTTCCAAAGTAATTTAGAATTGTCTGTAAATCTCAAGTACTTTCTCTTTGAAGTGAAAAATGATACAAGCAGAAGCTTGTATCAACGACAAAAGGTGAGAGAAGCAACATAAGAATATCTGTGGAAAGATATATACACAGTTTCAATGCTCTGCAGGGACTTAAGAAAATAATATGAGCTGAAACCCTGTCCATACTTAAGTTCATTATAAAAATCCCATTTATCTAAAGGGAGACGAGACTTCACAAAATAAAGCTGGTGATGATTCACTGAACAAGGTTAATATGCATATTAACCTACTCTTACTGATTATCCTAGAAAGTAATATTGCAAAACTTTTCAAAATTTGCTATTAAAGGCTCCAAACCAAAATGCATGCTATACAATATTCAATATTTGCTTTTAAACCCCAGTTTGTCAAGATACAGCCATGCATCTGAGCCTGAGCAAAATTATTCAAGATGAATCAATCAGTGAATTAATACTTTTCCAGACTATTGTAATAGTGCATTTACTTTCTAATATTGGAGTCAGACATAAAATTCAGAAGAAGTAATGAATGAGGTCTGATCAGGAGCACTGTCAGGAGTAAATTTCAGGACTAAGTGAGCAGCATTGGAATTACATCTATGTTTCCTGTTATGCAATGAGGAGTGGTTACACTTAGTTAAAACAAAAGGACAAAAATCTGATCCCAGTAAAGTCTCTGGAAGTTTTGTAAATAACTTAAGTGAATAAGGTTTTTATTCAGTGCTTTTAGCTTAGTTACTATAAGAAAAAATTGCAAACAGAAATGAAGATTAACACAAGTAGAGCTGCTTTTCTGATTGTGCAAGCAGACTGAAACACAGCTGCAAGAAAATGTTTGTTAAGGGAAACTGGATGCTACATTTAAACACTAATTAGAATGCTATTCAATATTTTACAATAAATAATTTTACCATCAGTATAATGCACCTATGATGATTTGCCTTCTTTGAAGGTAGTAACCTTCATAGGCTGAGAGAGGAAAGTTCCAGGAGCTGCTGGGATAGCTCAGAAGTGAAGAGTGTCGCCTCTTTCAGACACACCTAACATCCAGATTAGTCAGTCATGGTGAATATCAGGCTCAAATAATTCTCTATAAGCAATAACCACAAACATCAGGTGATTGTATCCATAACAGTATTTGCTCCATTCCACACTTAAGTTTTTAGTTCCCAGATGTATAGTCTCAGTTTGTATTCTTTTTCTTCCCCCATTCTTTTGCCCTCCTTTTTAAAATCAATGGTATTTAAGTTATTAAGCATTCACCAAAGTATGAAACTATGTATCCCTAGAAAAGTATAAAGACAGAACAGATTACACTTCAGACAGAAGATTATACATCCACTGAAATATTCCATAGCTTTATTGCTCTTGGTATCTCATTGGTGACTCCAGATGCTATCTTTACCACTCTAGCTAAAAAATTCACTGTTGATCAAAAATTATTCCTAGTTCAGGAATGTTTATGTTGTGCTCATTTGGAATTATTTTGGAATAATTTGGAATTACTATGCAAAAATAATAATTTTCAGTGAACAGCTAGCTACTTCCAGACTTTGCATTTTAGTGGCTATTTTGGTGACTTACCTAAAACAAAGAAGGTTTATTTGTTTTCTGAAGGAATACCCTTCTGATATTTCTGAAGGGACACTAAAAGAGTATCTATAATGACTCCATAAAATATCTCCCAACTCCACTAGAGTGCTTTGATAATATGACTTCATGCAGACCAGAGTCTACAAAGCAAAGTGAAAAGAATCTACAGGGAATGTTTCCAAAAGACTTGCAAGTTTATTGTCAAGTGTTGCATAGTACATACAACATTATAGCTGCTCATACGCCACAAACATTGAACTATGAAGGTCAGTAACAGTGAGTTAACCACAGTGAAAGAAGGGAAAGGCTAACCCTTGGAAAGAAAGTGCATGAGCTTACTAGTAAGGTTTAGGAACAATTCATCATGATGTATGTCTCTCAGGAGGTTGGAGATTTTAATGTGAGGCACACATGGAATTCCTGAGAGGGGGTGATGACAAATGAGTGCTTGCTCATAAAGTGAAATAAATTTTAAAGGAAACTTCCTGTCAAGGGAAAATATTTTAAATTATAGAGACAAAATTCCACTTCTTTATAATTTTATGCAGAATCAAAGTACTGCATTAGAACCCATCTGCATTTTTTTTCTTTTTCAATTGAATAATTTTTCTCATTGCAGAACTCTTAGCTGATAGCTATTTAGCCATGAATAAAAGGATAGTTCCAAAGGATCTTTCCTCCTCCTCAGCCAAGATGAACAGTCTAAATATACATTTATTGCTTTTATTCTCTCCCTCATTGATTTTTTTACATCACATGACAAACATTGAATTTCCTTGAGGAAAATAATTGTTTTAAAGTGTAATTTTACACTCCTCTGAAGAACAGAGATAAGAAATTTGCCCTAAAACAAAGCCCAGAGATTTTAAATTGACAGAGATAATGGCATGAAGACACTGTGGCAAAGAGAAGAGGAAAATCTAGTCTATTCTTTGTCTTATTTTGAAACTTGCTGGAAATGGTAAAAGTGCAGTGTTGATCAAATGAAGTGATAGAAAGCATGAAATCCAAAGCCCAGTAGGATATCCACCAAAAAAAACCAAACCAGAATATTTGTAAAGAAATAAGAAAAGTACCCTCAGGCAACTTGCACTGAAGATGACTGGAAAAAAAAAAAAGAAAGAAAAAAAAGGAAAAAAAAAGTCCTCCAAAATTAACTTTGTTAACTTCCTTCTCACTTAAACTCATGACATTATTAGAGCATAAACAGTAATATTATACCAAGTTTTCCATATCAATTTCTCTTAGAAAGTAACCTACAACATAGTAAAAGACTTATTTTTAAAACTAATTGTTTCAGAATAACAGGAAAGAACTCATTAGCATTTTTTCTGCTTTTAATGTGACAAAAACACTACAAATTCTTTTTATGCTTCCTCAGGACAAGGCTTTTCCTACAGGTACTTCCAAGGTGTACTGCACACTGCATGTGTATTACACAGAGGGCATGAGATTGTGCTAGCAGACTTCTATTTCACTCTCTCTTATTTTTAGCAACCACGCAACTCTGTGTCAAGGACAACTGCAATATAATATCCCAAATGGTGATTTATATAGGGAAAGTGATTGGTGGAGAACATGCAGTTTCCTGTGTTGTTCAAATTATGTCAGTGTGTTTTTACTCAAACAAAAACTAATCTAACAGCTGCTGTGTACTTTTGTTTACATGGTATATGTCAAATCGCATTGTCCCCAAGGTACTTATGAGAGATGCTTTAGCAGTCATTTTCTTAAATACTGATGCCTATCCGAATTTGGATTTTTCCACCATTGAACAGAATGACAAGCACACGATTGCTGTACTTAAAGCAATCTTTCACAGCTGCTTTGCTTTTTCAGTGATCCCATTAAATTGACGGCATATGCCTGTGGGGTCTACAATGTTACAATACTACTGAACAAGATGTTGATTGTACAATACAAATTTGTACAATAGAACTTGGCTTTTTTGTGGGAACCATTTCCCAGATCAGCCTCCCATTTACTTTTAACCTGAGCAAAATTTAATTTAAAAACTTATCTATCTCTGTGACCTTTACTGAACACCTGGTTATATTAATTGTTTAGAAGTGCAAGTTCTAACACTTAGTGGTTAGTAGGCATGAAAACCTATGAAGTGTCCTCAGTTCCTAAAATGAGCATGAGTCATGTCTTTTCTTGAACTGAACGAAGTAGCTGTGCATTAAATATGCTGGCACATCTTCTGCTTGAGCAAGTGGACCGAAATGGTGTGAATTGTTAATGCCTTGCTGCTTTGGTTCACGGCTTGTGATTGATCATTTGTAACTATATCTACTCCTTGTTCCATGAAATCAAGTATGGAGTAATGGGTTCATCAGATTTTTGGGTTAAATTGAGAGTGAAGAGGTACTGTGTGTGGAAATAAGAGTTGCCATGTTCGGGGCTGGCCTTGTAACAGCATGGAATCTAAAGGCGATATTCAAAACCACTTCACTCATCATACGCTTACTGATTCTGAATAGGGTCCATTTGCAGGGGACATTTGGTAGTTTTCCAATACACTTTATGCCTCTTTCTCCACTTCTACCACCCGGCACATTTTTTAATTTTTCTTTTTTAACTGGAATAGTTTATAACAGGCCAGCATAGAAAATTAATAGCTTTAAATATGTTGCTATGTAAACGTAAAAACAGCCCCAGACTGTAATCACTGCTCTCCTACTAATTAATGATACTACCTAAATATTCTCATTTGCATAACTCAGACTATAAAGAACTCAGGAAAGTTTCACTCACTATCCAGAATTACAATGTCATGTTTTGCATGAAATTACTTTTCCAGGTAAAAAGAGTTACAACAGCCTTAATCTTACTCCTCACTCCATTCATGTGCAGGAATGACACATGAATTTTCATTATTTCCAGACACTACAACACAGCCTGTGACTTTGCAAACAGCAGTGTGTGGGACAACAGCAAATACAAACCAACAGCAACCAGAAGTGACAACTTGTGATGGCCTGCAGGAAAGTAATCACATTACAGTATCTCCACAAAACAAGAAAGGTAATGGATGTCACTATCAAACCTGCTGCAATGCTTGCAACATTCAGCTTGTGCGACAGAGGCCTCACTATACTTACTGAGCTCCTCTGGTTAAATCTCACCAATTCAGAAGAAAACATACCCACTTGTTTCCATTGTTGTTTGGATTTTTTTTTAAGACAGAGGCTAATTAATTGCATGTGAATGTTTAACTTGGAATGAACAATTCCAGTAACACGAAATTTAGAACCAAGTTTTCCATCTGCTCTCATGCTAAAGTTCAGACACAAAATGAGAATCTGGACAAATTTAAGACCAAAAGAGAAATACAGAGTAATAATTGACTAATACCGCTCCTCATTTAGGAGTAAAGAATGAAATGGAAAGAAATTAAATGGAAGTGGAGTGTGATGCATGTATACATTAGGGTATATATGTGATGATTACAAATATGTTAAGAAAGGAGATACACCAGTTCAATTTCACCTCATCTAGGTTACATAAGATTTGTAATGTCTTCTTTGTTTAATATTTATCCTGATGAATGTAAGTGTAGTGCAAGTCTACATGGTCAATGCACAAGTTTTGTCATTAAGAGACTTTGGGAGGCTTCAATCCATGCAACATGGAGAAAGAATTGATCATGAATGAAGAAGCTGCTTTTTTCAGAATTCTAAGTTCTTTATCTTTTTCCATTTTTTTCACCTCCTGTCTTTACATTAGCACTAGAGAATCCTTGCTCAAGGCAAGTTTATATATATATTTTATCAGGCTCTTAACTAGTCAGACTTACGATGACTTTTTTGCTTATAATTGGTTTTGGAATCTATCCCACACTTATGCAAGGAGCTCTGCCACTATTTGGAAAACATGTATCAAGACTATGGAATTCTTTTATAAAAAACAATAATTTTCCTGGGTATTTCCTTTTTTTCAGTTGTGACTAACATGCAGAGCCTCATCTCCATCCTCCAAACATTCAGTGCTGAGGCAGTTAGAGAAACCTGTCCAGATGGAATTGCAGCAGCCAGCCAATGAAGAACCAAGACTCTCAGCCACAGTATACTTAGAATTCTTCAAAACAGTTCATTCTGATGCATTACTGTAGTCCACCTGGTAAGTTCACAGGATCGCAGAATGACTGAGGTTGGCAGGGATCTCTAGAGTTTTTCTAGTCCAGCTCCCTGCTCAAAGAAGGGTCAAGATACAGCAGATTGCTCAGGGGTTTCTCCAATGGCATTATGAATACCCCCAAGCGCTGAGTCTCCATAACATCTCTGAGCAAACTGTTCAGTGTTTTTCATCGTATGTTTAAGTGGAGTTTCCTGTACTTCAGTTTGTGTTACTGCTTCTTACCCGTTCATCAAATGCTTCTGAGAAGAATCAGCTTCCATCTTCTTTACTCCCCCAACCCACTTTGTACTTGTGGATTGGATTATAGCTGCAGGAATTAGCATTTCCCATTGCTAAACCTTACAGGATTTCTGTCTGCTTATTCATACATTCTTCCTCCAGCAGTTTTCTAGTGTTCAAAAGTTCTTTATGACTTACAAGAAAAGGAACAATGCATACTGCCTAATTCCATAAGTGTATAATTTATGTAGACAGTAGAGAAAGGTCCTTGTGAAAATGAGAGTTAGCCTTCATTACCAAGGACCTTGTAGATACAAATCTCATTCAAGTAAATGGCTTACTCTAATGGACTACAGTTTGAAAAAAGAATGCTACTTATGGAGGGATATATTCAGCTTTTGTACCAAGCAACTCCAGATCATAAAATCTTAGAATCCAAGAATGGCCTGGGTTGGAAGGGACATCAAAGATCATCTAGTTTCAACCCCCTCCCATGGACATTCAAACATCTTTTGTTTTCCCTGCTCATACTTTGCTTTCTACACTAAATAGAATAAGGTATGTACAAGGTGCTATTATATTACATTTCATTGTATTACATTATATATATTATTAATTGTAATGAATATAGCAATTAATTAGCTGTATCTGTTGGTGCCAATTCTCACTGGTCTGACAAATCAATGAATATACTTCCTTAAGAATAAGCAATAGAAATAAAAAAGGAGAAAAATACTGTGGAGCACACAGTAGCACAGGGTAGTATGGGAAAAGTAATGATAATGATTCTAAGTTCAGAATTATGATGCTAGATAGGATAAGAATAAAGAACACTTCTCCAGCCAATCTTCCTGGATCTGCCAAGAGAGATGTCCCCTCTAAATTCCATATCTGAGGATAAATATGTTAGGCTGGGTCTGAAGTTAAATATTAGGATGAGATGCAGAAAAGATCTCTGGGTTTATTCTTAGATAGGTCACATAACTGATAAAGATACTTTTGTGGCAGTACAGGATTTCACAATGAAGACAAGGTTGAGTGTTTCATCCTGACTGAATTATATGCAAATGCTGGTTTGGAAGGAAATATTTTAGTAATGACACATGCTTATATGCAAATTGACAAGTGCAGTGGCATAGTAAATTAAAGAAAATTAAAGATTAAGGAAAACGAGGCACACAAAAGTTTAATCCACATCTTTTCATCCAGTGTGCCTCTGATGTCATCAGTACCATAAATTGAAAATGTTGCCCAAGAGATATATAGTATCATTACATGGAGTAAGAAAGCTCTGCATATATCAGTGAGCACTTTTTTCAAGTCTATCAACACGGTGCAAGTAGCTTCTTCTCAGACAGTTTTGGGGCATATTCAGCTGAGGCTATCATGTTCTTATTACAACTGTTTTCATGAGCGTTCTCTCTATTTTTTTTAATAATCAAGGAATTTTTTTGTAAATATCTTTGATCTGAAAATAGATGTAAACTTTGAAACAAGAAGAAAATGTTCATAATGAAGACAGCCTTCACTGTTCCTTAAATGTACCAGGGAATGCTATTTGGCTTGTGATGAGAGTCAAAAACCCCTGAAAACTTTACTTCTAGTTGGGAAGAAATCTGATTTGCTTTTCTGAAAGTGGTTAGGACTAGAAGATAAATAAGCTGACTTACATAAACATTTCTTGAGGCGCACAACCCAAAGATTTGTATTCCTTTTAATGATTTACAAATGCTACAACTTCCTTTTATACCCCTCCCATCATAAGAGGATTATTTACAGACTCAAGTACCTCTGAAGTCTGAAGCTCCCAAAGTCATTTATTTGAAACCTTGTACTAAAAATCTTTGGTTTGCATAACAGACATTCAGGATAAGGAAAAAACCATAAGGAATGTATACTTAAATGCCTAATTAAATTTGTACTACAGAGATACAGCTATTTGTTAGAAAACAGCCCTGAAAGAAAGCTGAAAGAAATAATTCTTAGCCTTCTTCAACAGAGTTGGAATGGTGTCTTTTTTATAGAATGGACATAAGGGTAGAGGAGATAAACTCTGTGTGTCTTATGCCAGAAACTGTAAGTACAATCTGGCAGACTAAACAAGTACCTGCAGAAAACAAAACTACTATTTCCCTTTTTTTTTGTTTGATTTTTAGGCACCAACATACACAAAGGATTAAAAAAATAAGTCCAGGTTCATTTTTCAGTTCTAAGTCCTCTATGTAGCAAACAAAGTATGTCCTATGAATCCTACTTACCATGTATGATATTACCAATTTTTTCTCTGCATACATTCTATTATTATCTCGCTGGAAAAGTAAAACTCATCCTCAGTGTATTATCACTTAAAAACTTTAAAGAAAGGTGTTACTGCAAATTATTAAGTTCTTAACCAAATACATTACGAAACCCAAAAAAGTCCTACCATAGTATGAACAGCTACAAAGTAAATACGTACTATTTAGAGAATAAATGCCTTTTCAATGCAGCCTGTACCTCACAGAAAATGCAGAATGTACAGCTGTCAATCCTTTAATTTCCAGTACTATACTCATTAGCATTCTATATATGAAAATCTATTAGAAATGCAAGTAATGAAGTATTCAGTGTCATCATTCAAAAAAGTACTTGCAGGTAGGACAAAACATTATGTATTTTTTCCAACTGAAATAGTGTGAAATGAAAAAGAAAAATTTAGATGCCTGCGAAAAATTAATCTACTTCTATTGATGCTGTACACATGCATGTAACTGGAAGCTCTACTTCAAAGACTTTATAGACAGATTATGCATGATACAGAAAGAAAACTGCTATCAGTTTTAACTAGTTTAGCCACACAAAAAGATGACTATTCTGTGCAAAATTGCTAATGTGTATTTTTAGACCATATATGCACATGGCAGAAAACCAGTATAACGTACCAGTATCTTACAAGTTACTCAGTAACTTCAGCAAAAGGCTCCTTGGCATTAGAAAGCGTATGGCCCACTAGCACAAATTTATGTTACACTGGGTGCTGCAGAAGAGAAGGGCTTGATTTCCCCTACTCCCCCCTTATGCTAACTGCATATTCAGACTAGAGCACCCATGCTTTCAGTGCTTTGAATAAAAAGATATATTAAATTTGGAAAATGCCACAATTGATTACTTTGCCCTGATCCCATTAAACATAAAAATACGTGGGTTTGTGTTAGTAAAAATGTTTAATTCTAATTAAAATATTAGCAAAGATAGAAACACCTTCAGAAACATTTAGAACGCACCCCAAATAATGTTTCAGCTTACTGTATGCCATCAAAATAGGCATCATAAGACATTACTTGTGTCCACAGTCAAATTTTAAATTATGCTTATTGTCCATGTTCTGATTTTTCCAAGTCACACATTACAACTACTGTCTTAGAGAGGATCTTCCCACTATTATGATTTTATGCTGAACCAGGTTTTCAGATTGAATAACATAAAGTCATATATCTCAGTCAATTTAAAACATGTATTTCCTAAGAGCATCCTTTTAAATACTATTTTCTTTCTACACATACTTCAAAATAATTGGTTACTGAATATTTAGCTTACCTTCCTCTAGTTTGTACAGAAATCACAATACTTGAGAATATATACAATAGCTGGTTTTATACTGTGTAATACTATTCAGTGAATGCAAATTTTATGAAAGAGGTGAATCATCACTAAAGGAGTTGTGTGATTAAAGCAGAAACTGTCACTGAAATGATGCTAGTGAAATTACCTGTCATTCTCTGAAAGAAAGCCTAAGATAGATAGAACACAAGTTACTTTTTAATGACAGAAATGGCAATACTTTGACCAGGAGAAATTCATTGTTCATGGAACGGTTGAAAAGGCAAGAGGAAAATACTAATGACATTACTCACCCATCACACCTGTTTCAGGTCAGTCGGGTGGATATCTTAAGCTGTCTTTTTCAAGGTGCTCAAAGAGAAAACAGAGCCTAAGTATGAAGATACCTTGTATCAGTCTTGTAAATTTAAAAAGGAATGTGTCTTGTTTTAAATATCCCACATCCAAGTGTTTGTTCAAGTGTCAAAACCGTATTTCCTTCCTGACAGAGAATACAGAATCTGTATTCCAAAAACTGACACTGTATACCAAACATAGGAAAGATGTTACTTCTCTGAGAAATACAGTTTAAAAGAAGAGAAAATCAAGAAAGTCAGTAAAGTTTTGTGTTTCCTTGGTGGGTTTTATTTTTTTAAACTTTTTTCAACTGCAATTATAGTAGCTTCAATATTGTCCCAATACACACAAATGAGGAACTCTCTTGAAGGTGTTGCATACCACTTAAGATTGCTAAAATACAACATACTCCTACACATACACTCCTTGCTCATTTTTGTGCATTGGGGTCAAATGCCATGTTTCTGATCCAGTTCTAACCTGGCCAAAACACATTTTCTGCCAAAAGAGAAGATGGAAAAACATGCAAATATATTACAACTTCCTGCAATAGGGTAAAGGTCCTCCAAAAGCTGTCATTTCTGACTCTACCACACAAGGTCCCCTACCTTTCTATGCAGTTGCCTAACTGAAAATACCAATCTCAAATCTGAGAGGTCACCTGCTCCACCATGTTCTTCACAGCCTGTAGCGAATATTTCTCTCTGACACCTGGAGCACCTCCTGCCCCCCGCCATCTTCACTGGCCTTGGTGTATGCAGTTTCGAACATCTTCTCACTCTCTTATCTGGTGGCAAAAAGCATCTGTTAACCTTTTTTTAATTCTATATGTGATTCACAGAGATGTGACTATCACTGCTGGGCTTGGCCTTGGTCAACAATGAATTTGTCATTGAGTCGTCTGATGTTTACTCTGTCAGGCCTACAGGAAGCTTCTGGCTGCTTCTTGCAGAAGTGACCCCAGCAGCCCCCCTACTTCCACCAGAACCCGGCCACACAAAGCTACAACAAAGTCTAATCAGAATCAAAGAGAATATAGACCTTTACTTAGGTGTCTCCTATCGAATTCCAGCTTCAGATCTCTGTCTTAAAAAAAGTTTGGAAAGTTATTAGAACAGTAAGATTATATTAGACATTTTCTAATCTTTGGCAGGACAGGAAAACTGTTCAAATATGAAACAAATAGAAAAAACAATCAGTATTCATCTTGTCTATTCTGTTAAATTTTCTAAACATATTTATTCCTTCCAGTTTTAATTGTGTAAGGATAGGAATTTTCAGCATGAAAAAATTACTTTCCTTCAATGAATTATGAATCCTATTTGATATACAACAGTATATTAATTTATGGAGATGTGCAGTTCTTCCATCAGAAGCCTGGATAGTGACAAAATGGAGATGGGAGGAAGACTGTGAAGATTGTACAGTCTGGCAAATCTGCCTTTTTGAGAATTCAGTGACAGCAATTACTCAGTGTGTCCTTTCTCATTCATCCAGTGTTACAGATCTGGCATAACTGAAGTGAGAATGTTACCACTTTTGTCCAGTTTTCAGAACAAAAAGAATCAAATATCCTTCAGCTGTGCTTCAGACCTTCCTGCCAAGATACCACCAGTAACTGGTGAATTCACATCACTCTTCAAATAGCTGGTCCATTTTTTTATTAATATGTAAAAGTCTGAGAAGAAATAGTTACTTATTACAGAGAAACACACTTTTCATACAGTAGCAACAATCTGCTGAGCATTTTGCTTATTATACATGAAAGAAAAGCATTCCCTTTTTTTAAATCATGCTAAGCAAAGGAAGCTGAAGATGGGAGGATTAATGTCCCATTCAAATAATAATATTTGTATTCAAGGAAAATGTTCTGTTTCTAATCCTTCTGACATATTCTTTGTGATTTAACTTCACTATGACTGGGGTTGTCCCAGATGAGGGCAGTATGCTCAGAAATTATCAACATATGCACCATATGTACCATATGCTGCACTTGTTCCTCCACTTTTCTTTAGACATGTACTCACAGACAGGATATTGGACTAGATGAAAGTCTCGTCTGACACAGTACTGCAATTTTTACAGTCATTTGTTTTCATTTTGACTTTATAAGCAAAAAATATGTTTTTCTTTTACATCACTAGACTAGATGAAATACCATTTTGACTATCTTAAAATATTTTTTATTTTATACTGACTGTTGCATTAAAACCTGAAACACTGAGTTTCAATCTATTTTAAATGTGTCAACCTTTATGCATTCATCTTCCAGTGGAGAATCACACTTGTATATTAGTATATGCACTTTAATATAATAACATATAAGGCTATAGTGTTTGTGTGATGTTCAAAAACTATTGCTTAACTTTTTGCTCCAATGTAGACACAAGATTGATCTATGTTTTGACTATCCTCATCATGTTGAAAGTATCCTGGATGTTCTAGTTAGACAAAAGGTTCTATGAAGTGTTATTCTTCAGATTTTTATGCAATTTCTTGATATATATATTAGCACAGTAATAAAACCAGGTTTATATTACAAAGTATGGGATGATACATCACAAAGCTGGCAAAGACCACAAAAAAACTGTGACCTTTTGTTACCTGAGCCTGATATAGCTCTCCTGCATATTTTTTAGCGCATAAAAATTGTTCTACAGACTTAAAAAAACCTGGATTACACAATTCGGAGAGGGCTGAACACTAACATTCCAGGCATTCAAAATTCCTTAGATGTAGTGAAAATCTTTGCAAAGTATTCCATGTTGTGGATCAGCCCTAAGTTTGAAAAGTATTTAAGGTTTATTTTTAGAAACTTACTTTAAATATATCATAGATTAATAAGGGAAATTAGGTGCTATAAAATCTATATGCAATACTTGCTTGGAAATACATATATATACCTTTCTAGACTTATCTGAAAACACAGTGTATCAATTCTAAGGCCTACTGAATTGCCAAGAAAGTATTGAAATGCCTTACACAGGAGAAAAGAGTTTTGTATATTCTGTGAGTTTAAAATAAGGTTTTAGATGGTGACAGAGTCATATCTTTTGAGACATATATTTTAATCATTGAATATTTATCATTAAATATCTAAACTAATAAAAATTGAATGTATTTTCAAATATATAACCCATGCCTCAGATAATATTAGAAATAAAATTCCTTCGTAATAACTCCTCAGATAGTGCAGTTAGATAGCACACACAAAACTAGGAGAAGAAATAGGTATAGTCAGAAGCAAGGTGGCTTCTAGGCAAAGACAAGCAGATTAAAGAGCAGGAGGGATTTCAGGAAAGAGGGATCACTGAAGGTAAATTTCCCTTACCTAGCTTGAACACTCTTATAACCACAGTTTTATTGAATTCTAAGGTTTTGTAAATTAAGCGTTTTGGTTTTTTTTAAGAATAAGCTATAGTTATATGAAAGCGATAAAACTGCAGTAACAATGAAGGTACTTTAGAGCTGCATTAATTCAAACAAGCTAAAAAACAAAGTTTACCTTTTGAATTTGATTTTGTGATGCAATAGTCTGATAGTTATCCTGCCCTGTGTGGTTCTTAAACAATAAAATTCTGTCAGAGGTCCTCAATAATTTTTAAAGATTTGGGGTTTTTTTGCTTGAAACCATTATGAAGAATCAGGCCATTGACTGTCCAAAATACTTTGTTCATTAATGACAGATGGTCTGAAAGAAAAAAGAAAAACAAGTAAAGTCAATATTTGGCTTCAAAATTAACATCAGACACATCATGGGCCCCGTTTCCCTATTACCTTAAAAATACACATTGGCCTGTCTCCACTTAGATGCTGGTATTTTCTGAAATACTACCACCAGCTTCCTACTAACCGTGACATAAGCTGTAGCAAGCTGTCTGCAGTGATAGCCTGCATAAATCATCATTCCTGAAGGGAACAGATGTTCAGGGTATGAAAGAGTAATACCACAATTTAGTCATAATTAAAATTCACCTTAGCATGCCTCTATCAGTGAGCAGAGAGGAACATTTCACTTCTCACCTACAAAAATGAAATGCCTTTCATTTCTTCTGCTTCAGGAAAATTAAGCCTGAACCTTTTGTATATTGAGTTCCATAACTGACGCTGCATCATATAAAAGACATTTTTATTTCACTTCAACTGTTAGGTTTTTTCTTTTTCCAAACACTAGAAAATGACCTCTAAATAGTGTACTGTGTCTGCACAAAATGCACTTACAATTAAATCTTAAATGGAGATTGTTGTACATTGCATGTAGAAATATAAATGGTAGCTATCTAGCTACAGCTGAAAACTGTGCCAATAAACAAACCCATTGCACTGATAACAATTCAGTCTGAGCTGGATATATTTAAAAACTTAGGGGCTGAAGGCCTTTAAAAATTATTTAGCAATCTAAGATCACTAAAATCAGTGGGAGTTAGAGGATTAACTCAGTTAAAAATTTGATCCTTAGCCTTGCAACTGCCATTAGTGTTAATGGAATGTGTCTATACACATAATTTCATAAATGTAAGCCTCATACTGCTATTATTACAGTTGGATTAGGTTACATGCATGACAGTTCTTTTAAAAAATTGGTTTCAATTCACAAATCTTTATAGCAGGAGGCTACTTTATTATGAAATTAAAAGCATGTGTTGATTTCATTATAAATGTGTCTCTAAACCCGCTAAAGTGTAAATGACTGAGATTTTCATATTGATTTAACTTATAGGGCAAAAGATAATTTATCTTGTCATCAACATTGATATAGATAATCAATTTGAAAAAAAAAAAAACCCAAACCACCTCTCATTAACCATGCTTTAGTTTCCCAACTAGTATCTGTGACTGTCAACCTATCTAATTTTACACTGGATTCTAAAGTCAATGGATTAGATCCTCAGTGAATGTAAATTAGCTAACCTTTTTGAACTCAGTACAGCTACAGTAATTTACCAAGACTGAGAAAGTGAATTTATAAATCAATTAATCTAGTAGGCGTCATTTTGTAACTGAATTTACTTCTTGACAAATAGGTGAATTTCAGATTTACACTTGAAAAATTGTGGTTTGTTTTCTTCCACAAGGATGCAGCTGCATTAGTGTTCTAGTTCAAACAAAACCCGAAATTGTTGTGAAAGGAACCTATAGCTTCCACTTCAGTGTACTTCGACACATATCGCAGAGCAGTTCCAACGCACGCAAACTGATATCCTCAGGATGAAACCAAACCAATGGATGTGCTCTCAAGGTGTACCTAATGCCCTTCCATAAATCCACTGCACAGACAAGACCTAATCCAGAGTAGACTCTCTTAAAATGTAGACATTAAGTTCCTTTGTACTAACTGTTTCAATCCACCGATCTGTTACTCTGGTGCTGTGCAACTTACTAATACAGGTGTAGCTTCATTTTCCTGCTCCCTTCTCCAGAGCTCTTCCTGTTACTTGTAGAAATTATGAATTTTGTGTTTATTTTTAAAACAGAAGAAACGTGTACTTGTACTTGTCAGGAAGGTGTACTGTGGTTGCAGGAAAAACCACTTTGCACGTGCACTTGATATAAACTTGTTAGAAATCTGATGAACTCTAATATTCCCTTTGCCACTGATCAAGGTCCAGTATCAAAGGACTTTGCTAACGTCAGCTGTTCTGAGTAGACTCAGGCTCAGAACAGCCTTTTACATCATATGTTTAAAACTAGAATTCCATGTAGAGATGGGCAAAGACCATTAGTTCCTAACTTGCCACAGCTAAAAGTAACCATGTTAGATTGGAAAATGCAGGGTGACTTCACTGAACAGCCTTAACTCTGTGTATTTCACAGCCATTATTAAACAGTTGAGGAAGTTTACTATTATTTATTATTCATTTAGAAAGCAATAAAGTTTTACTGAATCCACTTTAGAAATGTAATCCCAGAAAAGCTGTACAGAAGAGCTTGAAACAATATCCTATCTGAAAGGACATGCTCAAATATCAACTATTTCTCCATACAGAAAAGCTACTTTTTACTTCATGAACAGAAAATGTTTATGAAGACATTTTCCTTATGGACATTATTTTTTATGTTATTTACTCCCATTTGTGTAAAAAGATTATTTTGGTTGACTCTAAGACACCCCTGCCCATTCAACATATAGAATGGCTTCACTATCTCTTGGTGCCTCCATCACTACAAGTTCCAAGTTGTATGAGACTGTAGTAATATGAAAGATGCACCTCAGAAGTCTTTTGAACAGACTACCTTAAGTCACACCTTTGCATCAATTATCCATAAATTCCACTTATGATCATAGGAAAACAGTGATCTTGTAATAAGGTGGTGGTTGCAAGACCAGTTTAATTACTGGTTGAGAATCATCTCTACTGACTTTGAAAAAACAGAATTTAAAATCTCAGCTAAACAACACCACTGAATAAAAAGATGGGCTGTCACTTGGAAATTCTTGAAAATAGTATATTTTCAGAGAAGTTGCAGAAGGTAGTTTAGCTTGGAACTCTAGAGGCTCTAGCATGCATTGACAAATCTAGTAAAAGTCCGTGCCATGATCTAGTTTAGTAGGGTACTGATTTATACAGTTGTTGGACATTGATTATGTGTGCTATTTCCCATATAAGCAAGTACTACATGTTGATGTCATAGACCAGCAAAAGGATGTTTTCCAGTTTAGGTACACTGCACTAAGTGAGTGTTGTTTGGTTTTCTCCTGAGCAGAATAGTACTTGGAAAAGAACTGGCAGGTGATTTAGATTATAATGGAAGATGACATAAGGTGAAACTTCGAGATTGCTTGGCATTGAATGATAATAGCAAGTAAATGCCTAAAGGCAAAGTTAGGAAGATTATAGCTGCCTAAGCCAAAGAATGTGATAAACAAAAATTTTGCCCAATTTCTCTGAAGGTCAAGCTTGTCTGTACTCCATAGTATAAGCCTGCAAGAAAGCTTCAAGCAAAACAGGAATAAGCCCTCTAGTAATCTGCATGGACAAAAATGCTAAGCATGACTATTTGTTCCCAACCTTAACTGAACAAGATGTCAATGAGGTTATGTGCATGGATGGCAGGCACTACATGGTAATGAAGATACCTCTGCCACTTCAGAGCAGCGTAGGCACAAAATCAGGCACTTGAATTCCCTTATTTTCAACAATAAATTATTCTTGCCACCTGAAATTGTCTGTACATTGATGTCACTGTGCATGCTTAAGCAACCATGATCTTAACTGGTTTGATAGGTTTGGCAGCTACCAGTTTTTCAATGCTCAAACACCATGAATCTCCAAAGCAAAATTGCTGAAATTTTGCAAACAAAATAAGCAACAGTAACTTTGAAACAAGATAAGCAACAGTAGTCAATAATTTGGTACAGAAATTGAAGATTAAATCAGCAAACTGACATTACATGGAGAACTGTGGATAACCAGAATATATTAACTAAGTGGAAGTAGCATTCCCTATCTAAGTACTGACTATACAGCTCATAGACTGAGGTTTGGATGTTACGCCCATTTCCTGTAACAGTGAACTTAGTTCAAAATTCAGTTTTCTTATTCTATCAACACCTATCCCCTTCATTCACAATTGCTTTATGCTGTCATTGCTGAAACGAGATTTATAGAGCTGTACAAAACTTTCTTCAAATAATAAAAGGAAGCAAACTTACAGGTTTAAAGGGACTGATACTGTATGCTATATATTAAGCATATGTACTCTGACACATTTTGCTTGAACTTCTTTCCCTTTTCTCACCTTGATAGAAATAAATACCAACCAATGCTTCAAACACCTTCATAACCTCATGAATCCAAAAGAGTACAAAACAGTAACAGAGACATTAATCTGAAATTTATTTATACAGTAACTTTTAAGTGTTAATATAATAAATATGAATTTCCCTGATATATTTATGAAGTGGGAAGAAAGGTCCAAGTTTCCTAAAACTCAAACACTCTAGTAGCAACAACAAATAATGATGTGTTCAATTACGTTCTCTGTTCAAATTACAGATGCCTCTGTATTTAGGAAACATTACACCCAGGTCACATTCCTGTGTTTAACTAAGTTTACAGTCACTCCCTTTTCTTTAAATACTTGAGAGTTTTTTGTTTCTGCGTGTTCTGAAGTGTCATCATTTAATGCCACAGGCACAATGGCTATATTTAACTAATAATGACAGCAGTTGTCATTAGATTTTAAACTCACTAACACTAGTCTGACATATTATTTGAAGTATGTCTTAATTCTAAATTTGATTAAAATTACAAATGTCCCATCTTCTCTGCCAATCAACATATTTCATCCCCTTGCCCTGAACTTTTCTATGAACTCTTCAGAAAAATAGGTCATGTTACTAGTTTCCATTTAAACTAAAGGCAGCCCCCAGAATGTGTAAAGACTTTTATATACTTTTCACAAAACACAAAATTTAGATTCATCAGTGAATGACCAATGTTTTTCACTACATTTTGTGTGACAGGAATCTGAAATCTAGAATTTGTGAAAATTATATTTCCTTTTACAAAAATGAAGGTACATTTTACTGTGGGAAACAACTGAAAACAGGTAAATGATTAGCAATTTAAACCACTAATATTAGTCTAAAAAACCCAGGGAATCAATACTAAAAATTAAGCAAAAATCCCCATGATTATACTTGAGCAGTCCAGAAACAATGACAATTGTTCCAAGAAGTCAAAGATTTGGCATCAGTAGAGTTTAAAAGAAATAGCTAACATTTGTTCATGTTGTTTCATATGAATTCTTTCCTTATTTACATTCAAGTAAACCTGAAATTATTTTGGGAATTAAACAGGTATAAACGCAAAACAGAGTAAATAAGATGAGCCCTGAAGAGACTGCAGCAACAATGCACTATGATTAAACAATATAGAGACTGGGTGAAAGGTTAAGACTCTGAATTTTTGGCTCTCAGCCCAAAATTCAATTGATAGGTTGAGAGTTTACAATGCAAACTATTTTCTTCCATTTGGCAGAGAGAAGAGACAGAATGCCTCTAAGTCACCAGTGCTCTATATTTAACTTCCCTATTCCTCCCAATTTTTTATCTAGAACTTATGTTCACTTTATCTGAAGGGAAAATGGTTGGAAGACTTGTCTGTCTTGTTCCAGATTGGGATGAATTTCTCTGTTCCACACAGCTGGCAATCAATTTTCATTTGAGGTATTTTACATCAGGGATCAGAGATGTAGTTATAAATTATTTTAAACAGATTCTTACTGTAATCTACAGGTTAGCAGGAATACAGGTAGTTGTTTGCATTTTTTGAACACTCTTGATTAGAGTAAATAAAGGAACTAAGACAAAGGTTCTATAGGCCAAGATCCTGTTCTTATGTGAAAGGCATGGAAAAAAACTTTCTAACTGCCCCTAGTTCTTTGTACACATAAGAATGTCTCAAAATTTACCCTGGGTTTTTCTACTGGGTTACTGTTAGGCAGGTGTTAAGACAAGTTCAATTACTGATTAATAACAGCTGTTTTCACATTTACTTTACATTGTTTTGGCTGTACCTAATTGTTTCCATGTTCTTTTATTAAAGATACAGTTTTAAGCTACATTTGGGAAGTATTTTTCCATTCTAGAAAAAAGCATTATGCTTTTTTCTTTTAATTTCAGAATTGCTCACTTCTTTACATGATTATGTTTCCAGTGCTGTAGATATCATTAAGAATATACAGAAAGCTACCATTTCATATCCATACATTTTATAGCCTGAGGACCTAATGCAGAAGTCTGTGAAGGAAGTTGTATCCCTCCCTTGAAATTCAAGTGGATTCTGAGTAAGGCATCAGTTTTCATTCCCTCAAAACACAGTAATAACAGCTAGCTAAGGAGTACAGTATCATTTTACTCTTAGCTGCCCTAAACAAAAGTACAATATAAAGCATAATTGTTCAAGAGAAACTGTAATAGAAGGGGAATAATTTGAGCATTATTTATATCTGGAATGTAGGAGTTACTATCATTTCATAATATCCATTCCCCTTAATGAAAAAGTCAAGGTTATATATAAAGAATTTGCTCACCTGTTTCACAGGTGTTTACTGGTTGTCTAAACAATTCCATTTGTATAATTAATCTCATGCTTAAGTATATCACAAATTACAGCTTTTTCATTGAAAAAAATAATCCCAGCAAATTATTCTTGAAATAATATTCCCTCTGGTGACTTTTTGTACATTGACTGTCCTACTTGGTTTTATTTATATTTGTGTCTGTAAACATATTATCACTTTTGACTATCAGTTCACAATTCCTACTTAAGCTTTCATCTCTAACTCCATAAAATCTATCGATTGCTCCCAGAAATAAAGCATCTGACCACTCTGTCATGGTGGAAAATGGCTTTACGAACCCCTAACTTCATCAAGCTCAAGTCTACCACAGAGGTTTCTCCTAATTCTTTAACTAACAAAATTAATGAACAGGACAGTGAAGCCTAAGACCAAGAAAGTAAGTTAAAGCCTGACAGCATGCATTTGCAACAGTTGTTGTGCATTTGATAAAAAAACATATATGCTGGCTGGAAAAAACATGTTTATCAAAATCTGCTATTGGAAGCTCTTGAGAGAACACTATATCTACCATTGCTGCTGGCGCCAAAAAAAGTAGTAGGGTTTGCTAAGTGAGGAATCTAAAGGGGAAAAGCTACAACATATTGAAGGTAGGATCTCACTGCCAGACTCCTGGATAAAAACACTAAAGACTTCAACACCATTGAGTGGCTAGAATGGAGACTTCAGTATTGTGAAGGGTTACAAAACAGCTCAGAAAGGGGCATATTTCAGATTTCACAACAGGAAGGAGCTTTAATGATCTGTAATAATAATTTGAATTTAAAATTTCTATAGTAAACTAATATTTTTTCTGTCAGAAACCCTTAAAACAAAATATAATGTAGCTTTTATTGTTATTCCTCTCAAAAGTCAGGTTTTGTCATTCTAACGTTCAGGATACCATCAAGCTATTTTCAGAGTAGACAAATCTATTTTGATATGTGATGATTCAAGACAAAATTTCGATAGTAACAACAATTCTCTATTGTATATCTTGGATCTTCAACCTATCAGATGAATAGGCTCATAAGATACATATTTCTGCATATTTTATTCATATTTCTAGCATATTCCTTTTTCAGATCAGAATTACAGTATAAATACACTGAAACTAATAACTTATAGTAATTACTAGCAAATTTGTATTAGCTTCCAATTCATAGAGGAGATGCATGTTTTCTGAGAAATAAAAATGTGACTTAAAAGTTTATGTGTTGATATGAAAAAGCCTTATATTATTTCAACTGCTGCTTGGAATGTAAGCATTTCCAAATCAGTCAATAGTTAGAATAGTAGGAGTCCATCACTTCACTGACACTTATTCCTTGTAGAAAACATGTCCTATTTGAAATGTATTCACACACCTTACTGCCAGTTGGAACATATCTTGGTAAATTATTTCATTTTTAAGATCACATGAAAGATGAATGTTATTAAACACACATTAAAAAAATCTTTATTTCTTCATTTAAATACAGACCTGAACTGCAGCATTAAGAACACTAAACAGGGATTCCTTTTTCTAGTGGCCTCCTAGTGCATGCACAAAAGACAAAATCTAACTCAATATTTTTAATTTTACTTTTGGCACATGGTACTGGAAACACATGCTATAACCATAACTCAAGTTGAAAGAGTATACACATTTTTTCCAGGTAGCAAAAAAGTGAACATGTACTAGATGTTTCATATCTAGTGTTGTTCCACAATAGTGATCAACAGCATGAGAGCTGGAGTTAGGTAATAAACAATGCTCTGTAACCAGGTAATGAAATTTATTCATCAGATGAAGCACCTATAGGTTCAGCAAAGTGGACCATGCTCCTTCCAAGGAATCCTTGTGAGTATTACTTATTAAAAAACCAAACAAACATAGCATATCAGCAACAGCACTGTGGAAAAAATGCTGTCTTTAGGAAGTGATTCAGTTTAAGATCAGCACAGTTAAATTAGTTGTCCACTTGTACACTACCTATACATGAACTAGATATCTTACTTCCCATTAGAGTCAGTAGAGTTTTAGTAATTCATATAGCCATATAACTTCATAAATGCTTAGCTTCACTACTCCAAAGGCTCCAGAAGAAATCACAGTTGTTACTATGTTACTCTCAGTAGTACAGTGAATTACTGATGTCACATGTATTTATTAGAAATATTGAATTAAATTAACAAAACAATGGCTTTCAACTTTTACCCCAGATAATGCAATTTGTCAACTCACATTTGAATCCTTATTCACTTTGTCCAAATCTGTTTAAATTTCAATGTGTCAGAAAGATGAGAGGGTGAATAAATAAAAATAAAGACATCAGCATGACTGGGAACTATATTTTATCCAGGTAATTATATCACTTGCAGCAACTGAAGTAATTCTGACAAATTTTGTGATTTATACCTGCAGTGGATTGGTCCCCAGCATTAGCTGAGCACCACACACCACTCACTCCCAAAGGAGAAAGAGACAGAGCCTCCATGGGTCAGGATAAGGACAGTCTACCATAACATGTCTCCCATGACATCCTGATAGCAAAGCTGAGAGAGCATGGGATAGATGAGTGGACAGTGAGGTGGGTTGCAAATTGGCTGTCGGACCGAGCTCAGAGGGTTGTGATCAGTGGAGCAGAGTCATACTGGAGGCCTGTGACTAGCGGTGTTCCCCAGGGCTCGGTGTTGGGTCCAGTCCTGTTCAATATCTTCATTGACAATCTTGATGAGGGAATAGCATCCACCCTCAGCAAGTACACCGATGATACAAAGCTGGGAGGGGTGGCTGACATGCAGGAACACTGCGCTGCCATCCAGTGAGACCTGGACAGGCTGGAAAGCTGGGCAGGGAGAAACCTAATGAAGTTCAACAACAGCAAGTGTAAAGTCTTGCACCTGGGGAGGAACAACCACATGTATCAGTACAGGCTGGGGGCTGACCTGCTGGAGAAGAGCTCTGTGAAGAAGGACCAGGGGGTCCTGGTTGACGGCTGGTTGGCTATGAGCCAGCAGTGTGCCTTGGTGGCTAAGAGAGCCAATGGGATCCTGGGGTGCATCAGGAAGAGTGTGGCCAGCAGGTCTAAGGAGGTGATCCTCTCCCTCTACTCTGCGTTGGTCAGGCCCCACCTGGAGTATTGTGTCCAGTTCTGGGCTCCCTGGTATAAAAAAGACAGGGATCTCCTTGAGAGAGTCCAGAGAAGGGCTACGAAGATGATTAAGGGCCAGGAACATCTCCCCTATGAGGAAAGGCTGAGAGAGCTGGGGCTGTTCAGTCTAGAAAAGACTAAGAGGGGACATAATTAATGTTTAAAAATATCTTAATCATAGAATGCAGCCCCTTTTCAGTGGTCTATGGAGACAGGACAATGGCTGCAGGTTGGAGCACAGGTAGTTCCACACGAACACGCAGAATAACTTTTTCACAGTGAGGGCGACAGAGCCCTGGCACAGGCTGCCCAGGGAGGTGGTGGAGTCTCCTTCTCTGGAGCTATTCAAGACTCATCTGGACGCCTATCTGTGCAGTATGAGCTAGGGAGCCTGCTTTGGCAGGGGGGTTGGACCCAATGATCTCTCGAGGTCCCTTCCAACCCCTACAACTCTGTGATTCTGTGAAAATCACCATAAACATAGAACAACATTGACCAATTACACTCACACCCAGTGATAACACAGAGTACCTTATTGACCAAACAATTACAGAGCGCTGCCCGACACAAGGTTCAACCAGGCCAAAACCCCAGCTACACTCATACTGCCCTAGAGGCACCAAGTCCCCACCTTTCCCCCACCAGCCCCTTTTATGGGGATGCGATGTCAGGTGGTATGGAAAACAGCCCAGGCTAACTCAGCTCACCTGGGCTGACAGCTTGACTCTTGCCTGGCCAGATCCAGGACAATACCATACTTGAAATATCAATTTCCACAAAGGTGCTGATCTTGCAAGTATTTATGTGCAACTGCATGTGTAAAAAGTCTCTGATTTCCATGGGATCACATGTGTGTATTTACAGGGTTGGGGCTTTACAGTCTTCCAATGCCATGCAAAAAAGATTCGCTACTGACATTTGACCTCGTTATCTATGTGTTAAGGACTCAAATGCAACGATCAGTATGTTTATACTGACAATTCATACCATTGTATGCTCTCTTCCCAGTCTGAGGGTAAAGAAAGAAAATATAAAATATGTACTTTCTACCTCTCTATCTTTACACATCCCTAAAACCTACCTTCAGTATGTTGTAGTTTTTTTTAAAATGTGTACATTGCCATTCTTACTATGCATAAATAAAAATATAAGCAAAAAAAGCATTATGGCATTTTATACAAAGAATTTATGAATTTTTTAACATCAGTTCTGATTTTCGAGCACAAGGAATTCTATGCTATTAAATGTCATTTGCCAGTTCTATTAAACTTGTAAACGGGTGTAAAAAGGCCTATATTCTGGTACTGGTGGCTTTTCTACTTAATAGCAGTGACTTTTTCCTGTTATACTTACCCTTTTAATGGACACACAATATGTTACTCTGTGCCCAAGCTCACCTACTCTTTCTTTTCTCAAAAGACAAGGCACATCTGCCACCTGCTCTAGTCTGTGTCCCAGCAACAACTGTCGAGCAGCAAAAAGATTGATTATCAGTCAAAAACCATTCAACAACACCAGATTTTGGTAGGTTAAGCTTGCTGATCCAGCAAGAGATGGTGTGAAATTTTCAGTAATGTGTGCCAACATTTTGGTGCTAAAAGAACAGCAGTGCATGTCACAATGAAACACAGCCAAAGATATGCAGACAAAGCACAGAAGTTTTTGTTCTGAACTTGGCTTGCAAGAGGAAAATGAGAGAAAAAAAAGACTCGCTTAATGAATTTGAAAATCTATCATAACACTCAAGTCATATGCATGAAGAAACGTTAATAAGAGTACTAGTGAAGACTTTGTAACAAATTATAGCAGTAGACACATAAAAATACTGCAATAACAGGATCATGTAAATGATTCACAGCACAAACAGCCGTTTTCTCATACAGTTTTCCAAGAACACATACAAAGATCTGTGCCTTTTACTGAACACACAGGCCATTCATTACAGCCATTCTAGTGAATGGATTACCTGTAATGTATTCAGAAAAATTTTCATGTTATCAAAAATCATATATAAAATTATGTAAGACACAGGTTTACTAACATAAGTTTCATTCATGAATAATCCCCATGAATATATTTTAAAGAAACCTTTAATTACTGGACTTATAAAGGGTATACTAATTAATATTAGATCTTTATGTGTTTAAAGAGAGCTATATAGTAGTAATTTTCTTAGACAAATAACTAGTACTATATAGATATCTTCTTGAAATGTATTGGTACTAGGTAATATCAATCTGTCAAAGAATTGGAGAAAGACCAAGTATTCTGAAATTCATAATGAAAGATTTAACACTAAAGTTATGTGTCCTAATACTTCCTAAGATGACACATGCTATTTAAAAGCTATGTAGAAAAATAAGACCAAAGGTTTGTTTCTAAAGAAAGTACATGGAAAAAAAATGTCCCAAAGTGCAAAGTCATCTATATATAAAATGCATAAAACATATATTTATAATATGCACACTAGTTGCATGATTTGACTTTAGTTTTTCTTCTTTCTGTCCCCACCTTTTTAACAAAGATAGCACACATTTTACTACTACAAGATTGTACAAGTCAGAATGATTCACATAATGTTAAACAATTTATCTTATTAGCATTTCTCACTGGAATTGTAGATTCCTACCAATATATGCCCTACCCTAATAATAATTTTGCTTTTTATAATACATTAGCTTACATCAAAGTTACAACAAATGCTGGTTGAATTAATAGTTTAACAGACTACCCAATTGGTATCTTGAATTTGATACTGAACCCTACCTAAGCTAATGTTGTAAAATGTTTCCACAAATTTGCTGCAGAAATCTCACAAGGCACTTCATGATCTTAAAATATGACAAAGAGACATTCTCTGTCATATATGTCAATATGACATTTAAATTCATATTTAAACTGTAAAGGATTCATAAATCGTTTCTCTCCCTTGTAAAATGTGAAACAATATTACCAGTTTGGTAAAGGACTGAGAAGCAAAGAAGGAAAATTTTAATAATGGTTTTACCAAACAATCTAAAAGGAATCAAGTATAGAATGGTAGATATTCCATACCGCTGTATTGAACTTTCAAAAAACGTTAAGCAATGACATTAATGAATCCAGTCTTGCATTCTGGATTATTTTTGCTAGTGGAATAAGCCTAATTAATTATGTCTGTTTGATGTCACTGAAACTAAACAGTAAATTCAATAATCTCTTTACATTTTCACCATTTAACCTCCTGCAGGCTTCCTAATGTCTATTCAGATCTATATTAAATTAAGTACCAATGCTAATGAAGGGCAATAAACGTGGCTGTCAGTAGATTTTTCTTTCATTAAGCACATTATCCTCTTACTGAGCTGTAAATGAGTAAACATTAGTTTTGTTAAACCATGCAAAAAGACAGGATGAAAATCATTTTTAATTGCACCCCTTAAGCCATTTGCTAGGGGTTCTCAGTTTTGTTTCTGTTTTTTTACCTTTTATTTTTTTGAATGGATATAAAAAGGTCTCTCCAGTTGAAATATAAACGTCGGCATCATGGGGTATGTCTTTAGGTTCTAGTGCTTCAGTGCTGTCTGCCAAGAACACTTATTGTGCAGCCATGTTCAGATTCAGCTTTTCAGAGCACTCCTCCAGCAGCTAAATGAATGCAAGAGGTAAGGAATACTGATTACAAACATACTTATTTTATGATCAATATTTAGTCAGAAAAAATAAAATAAAAATAAAAAATCCACTCTCAAACATAGTGACTGCACTACAAGTCATATCATTTTAGTTCTTACTACTAGAAATCATAGGATGAGAAAAACACATAACCTTAAAAAGATTGCTTTAAAAGTATCATGCTTTTGCCTTTTAATATCAATATTCTATATTATGCTGTAACTTAATTAGTGTTTATATGAATTTTTAACAAGTCACACATTTTAGGAATAGTGTACAAAGTTTCATAAAACCTTATTTATAAGGCAAAATAATATGCATTAGAGTTTAGAAGCAAAAGTTGCAAATAAACTTTATGCAAGCAAGAAAAATTTTAGATGTTACTGGCTTAGCTAAAGACTCAGAAGCTTTAGCAAAGATCTCTCTTGAGCCATTTTTGTAAGCTATGACTTTGATTACATTTGGCTGCTGTTTAATAACTGGATACTTCAAACACTCTCTGGACGTGCCAGAGTTTTGAAACAGAGAACACAGTTAATTCTGTCCAAGAAAAATCCAGTTTTGGATATTAAAGAAACAAAGATACTTAGGGGGTTTTTTAAAAACCTTTTTATAATAATTGTGTGATTATTGACATTGTAAGGATTTAGTTTGCAGCACCTAAATTATAAACATAGCAAATACAGAGAAATTTAACTTTTATAAGCAAAATAGACTTAATCTATCCTAAACTGAGTTTATTCAAACTTCCAGAATACTTGGGAAGTTGTTGCTTAATTCCAATATTAAGTCCTTTTATGAAATATCTTAAGAATTTCACAAGAAAATAAATCACTTAATTTTAAAAGTATTTTGCAAAATCAGAACAAATAAATGTGGGAAAAAAATGTGTTGATTCTGAGAAAACCTGAAATTAAATGCTGCTTACAGTGCACAGTATGTAGGTTATTGCTTCTAGTTTAAAAAGTAAGAACTGATGACAGTCTTTTCACAGGCAAAATTTCAATCAAATTGACAGCAATTATGCCTGTACAGTGACTGCAGAGTGGGGCTTATTGTTAATTGTTTCTGTTTCCCAGATAGCAAAACATATTCAATGCATCTGCCAGAATAAAATTAAATAAATTAATATTCAATTAAATGCAATCATAAAACTATTTTTAAATGCTTATACCACAAACAAGTTCTGAATAATACTACAGCAAGACTATTTTTACAAATAAAAAAAAAAAAAAAAGAAGAGGGGGAAAGCAGATTTAAAACAAAATGTCATACTTCAGCAAGAAGGTTTGTGACATATGGTCTCCGTCCTGGGCTGCAACAAGAGGTTCCCATGCAGAACTCAAAACTGGTTTAAGGCCTAAGATTTTAATTCCTCCCCCATGAAAAAACTTAGACATTTTATTCAATCATTTCAATTAGCATTGTACTGATACTTCACTTAATCCATAATGGCATGTAGGTAATTCACATATATTATAGTTTCCACGTTTCTTCAATGACAAAATGACCAAATAAGTATTCTAAGTTCTTTTGTCTTCTTTTTTACTATTTCTAATGCAAGTCATGCTATTACATCAGTGTAACTACTTCAGTGATGAGTACTAAACCACATAAACAAGCAAGTCTGAGTGTGCTCCCCTTAAAAGGTATATATTTTCTTTTTGGTTTTATAGTTTAAAACTTTCACATACCATGGGACAAGTATATTAAAATACATGTCTTATCATACAAAATTAGCAATTCAAAATACTTTAATGGTTTTGGAGAACACATTTCCAGAAAAAATTACAAAAAAAGAAATTTAGAGCCACTTGTGTTCTATTTGATGTCATGTCTGAACAGAAATGAGGTGATAAAACAAAAACTATAATCCTCTAGGTTTGTCTCAGTTTACAGCAAGTCTCCTACTCAAAATAAAAGTCACTAACAAAAAAGCTTTTCATAAGGACATCTAAATTAAACACACTAAAATACACTTGGTCAGGTCTTCAGTTTTATCACCTTTATGGTATACTGCAAAATGCAATTGTTCTCCTGGATTTTGAGACAGAGAGAATCAATTAATTTTGGACTAATTACAGAGAATCTCATTCTTCTTTACAGAGAGTGTGTCAATTTGATTGTATTGCCTATCTATTGTTGAGTCTATTAAAAATGTGTAAAGCAAACTGGGATGCTCTTTTTTGGTCACTTTTTTTGTCTTTCAGAAATGTTTGATGAAATCAATATCGTTTTTAAAAGGATATCCTCTGAGAAATTGCTAGGTCAAGAAATCTTAACAAAAATTAGCAAGATGAGTTTTAGAATACGAACTGAATGATCATTACAAGGTAACTGAACTGCAGCAGTCATGATTAAAAGCAACAGTGAAGGGCTTTGATTACCTTAGTTGACCTGTGGGAACACTTTCAGCTCTGTTTCTCTTGGATGGTGATATAAGACAGAAATAGCCTGCACTGCTCGATTTGTAGCTGTCTATACGTCTGATACTCCATCACAGCTCTGAACTGATTCTGTTTGATCTGTAGAACAATCTTGAAGTCTTGACCTTCCTGATACCATTTCTGATTGCTTGCAAATGTTATGGACAAGCACAAGTTGTATAGAGGCTTCCTTTCCTCCAGTATCTTTAACAGCTACTTTTGCGTAGCAAGGGAAAATTTTTCTGAAACAGAAATATGATAAATATAGTTACAATTTTATCTTTTGCTCTGGTCTTTCAACTACATCAAATTAGTACGGGTTGACCCTTCAAAGTTCAGAAAAGCCTACAACTTAATTATTAAGTTGGAAAACACCTTATGAAACTCTGTTAATCATCCTGATTCTCATTTCTGCAAACTATAAAATTATTTCTGAATTCAACTCAATCTTTGTAAAAGCTAGGATCAGAAAGGGAATTGTATAAAGTGCCCTAGGACAGGAGCATGGTGAAGTACAGTAGGTATTTCAGTGATACTATACTGCACCAGGCACAGGGTCTGTACTAACCTTACTTCATACAAGATGAACATTATCTCATAAAGATTAATAAATATTTCTTCTCCATAAAACCACTAAAATAATGAAAACAACAGCCTCTGACACTTAATTTGAGAGTCTACTATCAATGGCACAAAATTACTTCAAAATTCTAGATGGAATATTCACCCATACAAAGATCACACAATCTAGTTTTATCCAGTTTTTGGAAGATTCAAATCAACACTAGTGTAGCTATGCCAACAGCAGTATCAAGGATCAAAGAGAAGCAAGAAAGAAATGAGATCAAGCTCTCATTTTTATTTACTATTCAATAATTCTTAAATGTCAGATTATTCCTGTTATAGATTACAAAAATGTCACAACAAATGTGAACTTCAACATCTGTTGACATGGATTGGAGTATGTTTACCTAGAAAATCCTCAAACTAATATACCAACACAGCAGTACTAAATATTGGAGTTCAATCAATGAAATATCTTTTTACTATTACGAGTCTGAACACACTATGCTGTGCTTTGAATTCTGATTAGTGATGCAAGAGGACAGTATTTTCTGTAAATACTCTTTTTCTTAAAAGACCATTTTGTACCCACTTCAGGAAAAAAAAGCTATAAAACCAATAACAAATTTCCTTATACTATAATAATCTATTAATTGCCATTATTTTTGCTGTAGATAACTTCCTTCTTTATCAGATAACATTCTTGCTTGCTACTCATTAACTCTTTTGATGGAATATTAACAGAGCTGTTAGCATGAACTAGAAATTATTTTCTTTACATGACAAGTAAACTATTATCTAAGTGGTCTGATGCAAAAAAGGGCTACTACTTTTCAAAAATACATAGTACCTACTGACCTCCTGTCACTAAATTACACAGTATAAGGGAAATACCTGCAGGACTAATACTACTACTATTGTTTCCCAGTCCTTGTATGGCTTTTTCTTAATTTTTTTCACCATTGTAACAACTATTTATACAGCGTATATAAACCTTAGAGTACTTGTGAGTACATTCCAAATCTTTAACTGAGGTGGTTTTAAACAGAAACTGACCAACAGTAAACTAATTCTTGTGCTGCTGAGCTATTTTGTATTTTGAGAAAACCCAAATTTTGATGTAAACTTGGTGCCCATCCTTCTGGAGATTAAACACCATAAGACTAAAGTCTCATTATGTTGAATCAGTTTAAACTGGTGTTCACTAGCAAGGAAAATCAGCTTGGTATTCCATATTAAAGCAAAATTTCTTCCTGGTCAATGGTAAATTTTGCATGCTGCTAACACCAAGAAGTTGTGATCCTATTTTTAGATACTCAGAGATACAGAGAGAGAAGATTTTGAAACTGGAGTTTTAAACAGGAAAAGAAATTAAAAAAACTAAAGAACTCTAGCTACTTTTTCCGCCACTTGAAAACAATTAAAACTTCTGTTTATTCATGGCCAAAGCACTGATGGATTTTTTTAATTATTACAAAAAGAACTTTTCAGTTAGATCTACATGCCTACATTGTCTATCTACACCAGATCAAAATTTTTATTCTATTGTTCTAGTGCAATTTTAAAATTCCTACTGTCTAACTAAAGCACGCTTCTCAGTATTTCTTCTATAAACAGAAAACAACAGTATACTAAAGAAAATAGGCCATATAGTTTTCTAAGCCATAAGTATGCACAAGGCTAAATTTTTTTCCATAAATGAAAAATACAGTTACTTTAACAGACATTGGTTTAGAAACAGCTACATAGGTCAAAGTTATCACACAGTTTTGGATAGGAATTCAACAGCAAGATAATGACAGTTGCCAAGGATTTGTACTTGCTGTCGTTTAGTACTAGTGTTACCTGTCAAATTGTCTCTTTTTCTTATACAGAAGCCATGGAGTTTTTTATGGATAGCAATTACTTACAATATACAATGAAGTACATCAGATGTAACAACTACCCTTTAGCCCTTCATTATTTGGTCGTCTCTTTGTTATATCTAGTCATCCATTTTCACCTAAATTATTTATTTATACTGCATATTTGACAAGCATGTATTCTTTGCTATATTTTTTCAGTAGTTGTTCAAGATATAGTGATTTGTTTTAATATTCTCCCGTTTTAATTTACATATTTAAATTTATCTTATTATTTTTACTTTTGTACTTGCACTTTGTGTTGGATTTCTCAAGAAAAGCATTATCTGCATAGCAAAGGCATTTATCTACCAAAGGTATTAAAAATTAAAGTATTGGTAATACCAGATCTTAAACACAATGGAGAGGTTAAGCAAACCTTACAATTATTCATTAGTTATTTGCATTGTTAAAGAAGCACAGCTATCATATGTTTCAGATTTCTTTGCATTTATGTTACTGTTGCACTACATGCATGTATGCACCAGATAAGCAATATATCTTTATATTGATAGATGAGAACGCAATGTTTCATATATTATGTATTAACACCATCATGAGAGTTGTGAAAATTCTAAGTTTAATTTTATTATACATGAAACACACAACATGCATCGTTTACATGATAAAAACCAAAGCCTAACAGTTTAGTAAATTTAAGATGTTTGGGAAACTGCCTTCATAATAACTCACCTGACATAGGGCAGCTTTACAAAGTATCACTTTGGGAAGGGCCTTCTTCAGTAATGCTGCAAACCTCACACCTGTGGAGTAAACGAAACTGTTCTGAATTCATACAGCAGTTGGAAAAAAAAAGTAATGATGGTTTTCCTTTTATTAGGAAAGCCAAATCTTTGTCTTTTCTCCTAATGCTCCTCCCAATTAAAGGCTATCACAAACTACAATCCATTCCAAATGAGTACACGCTGCATAAAAACCTAGTAAGTACAGGCTGTGTGTGAAACTCATGTCCCACTAAAATTGCTGGGAATTTTGCCAAAGGCCTGAATGAAAATTTTATCCTGGATCTCTGAGTTGATGAATAGAAAGAAACTGCTTCTTTCTGTCACTTCCCCACTGAAACCCTGGCATCCCACAGACCTCTGGCCATGAAAGGTTTTTCTCAAGTACACTAAAGAGAAGAAAACTATACTGCTCAGTTAGGCAACTGGTATCTAACACAGAACAATCCTTTCTGGATATCACATAAACTGACAGCATTTACTACCTCTTCTTACTTAGCCAAGAAACTAGACAGCACCCAATACATCTCTTCTGTCTCACCCCAGATGGCAGAGAATATGGTTTTACTTTTGGTGCCTTGAACAGGCAAAACCTACTCAATGCCTAAAGAATGAAGCAGCCACACTTTGGAAAAGAGATCGGGGCAAAAAATGAGAGTATACACCTCCTTGACCAGAATAAGAGCTCCGGAATAAATTGGTAATTGACTCATCATAGCGTAATAGTAGCTAGGGAGATAAGAAGGTAAATAGAAAGCTGTAAAAATTTGAAATTTAGGTGTCACTTACATTTGCACAGTTAAAGTGGCGCCCATCTGCTCCCACACTTCTCTGCGAAGCAGAGAAGAAAGGATAGCAGCACCTTGGGATCTTAAATGGCTGTAATGCCATGATTGCATCCCCCTCCTGGGGATGTGGCTGCTGGGCTCAGGGCCAGCTTAGAGATAGCCGCAGATGAATGCTGTCCCTCCTCCCCTCTGGTGACTGCAGGGAGCTGCTAGACAGCTCTGCAGGACAGCTTCAGCTAAGGCTGGCCCACTCCTGCAGGAGCTGCCTCTAAGCGGAAGCTCTAGGGCTTGGCCTTGTCTGAGGTGCACCAGTCCCGTGCAGCAGCCATGTCCGTTCCCATGACTGACCACAGGCCCTGCTGAGCTGACCACAGGCTGATGCCCTGGCTTGGCCTGGAAGCCACTGGCTGGGCCTGATTCATCCACCAGACCTGATCTAGGATTACTCTGTCATGTTCCTGGATCAACCTTGGCCCTGACTCCTCGCCTCAGCTTGCCTGATGACCCTGGCTCTGGCTGTCCGCAGCTGCTGTTGCACTGGGCCCTGCCTGGCAAAATGCTGCCCACGACCTGGCTGTCAGGCTCAGCCTCCAGCTCCTCCACCCGCAGGGAGCAGCCAACCATTGTTGCACTCTGGCACAGTCTTTCAGGGAACCATGGGATCTCTCCCCTTCAACAAATAAATGCAGTATCTTTTTATTTCTAATCATTCTTTCTTTGGTACAAAAATATCATAAAATCTCCTGACTGGAATCAATTATGAACACCATGACTTGGCATTCCACTTAGCTGTCTGACCAAAGAGTAAGAAGTGGTATCTAAAGAGCCAAAGAAACATGAGAAAACAAAACTATTTTACAGATTGAAGGGCCACTAAGTCAACTACAGATGGATCCAGAATGAAGGATTCACAGACACTGAAAGAACTAAAATTTGTAAATAAAGACAAAAGTTGAAATCCAATCTATCTGTAGAATTTTGTGATATTTTTACTCTTACTTGAGTAAAACTGAGAGCTCACTGTACAGAGGAAGCATAAAAATATTTTAAATGTTTCACTTCTTTAGTCTAAGACTGATGTTAACAAAGTATTTACTTAATTATATTTTTAGAACCTAACACACAGCAGCAAATTAAGCAACTTTGACAAATGACATAATTGAAAAGATGCTGTAGCTTTACTCACACATCTTTTGCTAATGTAGTTGTGCATCCATATGACATGAAGACATTTGCAAAGTTAAGAGCCCACTGCACTTTTGTGATGATGCACGTGCCATATGGTATTTTTCCTGAGTACTTACTAGACTTCTGTTATTTGCCATTTCCTGTTTAGAAGTGTAAAAGATTGAAACTAAAATGAAAGCATAAGTTTTTTTCCAAGACTGATGATTAGAAAAAATCAAACCAGTATAAACAGACCGGGTTATAAACAGAGAAAATACATCTTCTGTGGACTTAATGTAATTTTTTGTATAAACAGTAAAACCAGAAACACCTACATTTTTTCAATAAAACCACCTCTTCTCCCTGCTGCCCTCTATCTCCTCTACTCCTATTAGAACAGAATGACTGTTGTGTTTCAGTTGTTTCTACAAATATACCACCAAGAGCTTAGTTAGGACTTTTGTTATTCCTTTTAACAGGAAAGTTAGCCTTTTTTTTTAAGTTTAAGAAAAACAACTATGTGATAGACTTTCAAATAAAATTGCCTGAATCCCAGTCAGAATTTATATAAACCTAAACCACTGGCTTTTGGATGTATATACACTCTAATATTTCACCTATCAGTGACTGAAACAGGCTTGTGGCTAGCTGAGAAACCCTTAAATTATACTTTTATGCATGAGATCTGTCATCTGATGTTCAAGTTACCCTGTGAAAAGGATTTATTACTCAGTGTAACTGCAAAAACTGATGACAAAAACTTACAAACTAGTGGTAGCAGTAAATACTAAAGCAAACCTAGCTGGCCTTTACACCTTAACAGCTAATTCCTTCAAACACTTTGTGTTGTTTAATATAAAGCACATCAGTGTGTCCATTCCTTCGGTGCAAACAGAAGTATATATGCTGCTTTCCAGGACTGAAGCTCTGTTGTGTATTTCTTGAACAAACATTTGTGCTTAAAGTATGTATTATTATTTTCAAAGTCAACAAAATGCAGCCTTACCACCGTGTTGTATAAATCACCATGATTTCAACATTCCACTCATCAAAAACAGCTACAAACTGCTCCGTCTAACTGGTTACACAAGATAGGTCACTGCTTCATTGACCTCACAGATTTCCTGAGTTACTCTTTATTCTAGATCTTTTGTTAAATAGATTTACTTACTTTTTTTGGTCATAAGATTTTTTTTAACAATATGTCTATAAAATGTCTGGCACAAAAGGCCCTAAACTTGCTTGAAATATCAACAGACAACAAACACCTTCCACAAAGTCAAAATTAAGGTAAAATTAAGGTAATATTGTGGCACCAAGTCACTCCATGAGCCAAAAAAAGACAACTATATTGCTGAAATATAGTTTTATTGTTGAATTAATCTTGGTATCAGGCATAAAAATCAGAAAGAAATGCAAATTTTATTCAGTAACATTTATTTCCATTTGACTGGATTGATATACCGTGACAGAGTACTATTCCTCTTTTATATATCTGAACCTTGAACCATTCATTGGTGATATGCATTATCTCCAAAGAACTCTACCATATGCTTACTTTTATAAGTTTTACTCAGTCTCATTCAGCATGCAATCTGATGATACAGTAACATGATCCAATGGCTAGGTGACATCAAAATGGGCAACCTTGCTCCCCTCTTCCATCTCTTGCCCATGCCATGGACAAGTTCTCCAGCCACCTTCTCTGTGCTGGCACAGACACATGACAAATCTGTTCCGTAGATCTAAATCAGCAGAAAAGTACACATTTTTTAGCAGAATTAGATTTTTACACATTTATCCCCATGAATTCTTCCACTGTGCGGTCACATGAATGGCAGTGCTGATGCAAGGGCAACGAGAGTACATGACTGAAATGGGTGAAAAAAGGAATGGCAGAGGAATTTTACTACTTTCAGTGGCAGCCTGTCATAAGATGAGCATAGCTGTATCTTCAAACTATGCCTTGCCATTCAAACTGAAAAAACGACAGGAGTTTTGCTTAAGCTACGACTGAATATTTATGTAACACAGGAATATATAATGAAAAAGTATTTAAAGTACAGCAACAATACTCTTTCCTGTTACACTAAAAAACATTTCACTACTTGTTGCCATATTTGGAAAATACTTTAGTCTTCAGAAGGATCCAGATAATGGAAAAATGTTACTCAGAAGTACGATAAATTACAAACTGTTTCTGAGAAAGGTTTTCAAATGTTTGATTATTTAGTTTATCAGAATAAAGATCAAGGTACATCAACAAAAGAAGTCTTATTCACTCTTTTTCATTTTCATTATAGGACACACATTTTCATTATAGGACTTAAAAAAAAGAAGAAATATGATATAATGAGGCTTTATACACGTGTGCCTGCAGAATTTGAACATATGTATAAGAAGACAGGAAGAAAAGAGGTCCTCTTGTTTGACAAATCCACATACTCTCAAGGCATAACTGCAATTTTAATTCTGAGAGGGTGGATGGGTATTAAAACTGCACTGCATTATATGACAGATATGAAAAAAGAAAAGCCATAAAATGCAACTCTCTCCCTTCAGAGTTGCAGAGAGATATTGAGAACAATGAGTAGCACAGAGAAGTATTCCTTTCTTTGAATCTCATGGAGCATGATGCAATTCTTTACTAATTAATTCTACTGAGCCTACATGACAAAACTGGTATTGAAATTAACAGCATATGAAAACATTTACTTCATAATGCACTGGCATACAACGATGGGGGAAGTTGACTTTTATGTATGTATGATTTAAACTTGAACAGAGTTGGGCCTTGATTTCAGGCAGCATAAGTAAGATTCATTAAAATGACTGTGAGGCCTCAGCAGTAAGGCTGACGGGGTACTAGTCTGTCATGCTATCTTTTGCATTTGCAGGCAATCCATATGGGAATGAGGCCTTTTAGAGCATGACAATGTCTCAAGGGCAATCCCATTATGATGAAAATTGGGAACAGAATATACCATACTATCAAAGTGCAACCATGTTAATTTACTGATGAATAAGACCCTTAAATCCAAACAATAGTGTGCTAGTAACTACATATAGTTGGTGTATATGTATATGAAAAATTCAGATCTCAGAGGATTTAACACCTGAAGGATTTCTCTGCACTAGTGCTGTTTCTTGTTACCTTTTCATTCCACCACCCTCAGAGATAGAAGGCTAAATTTGTGTTTAATCCTGTTTAGCTGTCTTAACTTTTCATGCTCACAGACAAAACCAAACTAAGATGGTAGCTTGTTCTGAGGTTTGCCACTGTGAGAAAACACTCCACTCCCTATTCTTCCTTACTCACACAAGAATTTTGGAAGCTAAAATATGTTAATAATGTGATTTTTCAAACACAAGTTGTTTAAATTACTCAAGTTTGCAAAGTCAAGCATTGAAAATGAAGATCAAAACAGAAATTTGCACGCAGTTTTTATCTGACTTTCTGTATATGGATTCTGATAGTGACATAATAATTTGCTTTTACAATTCCTCCAATTCACTCACTTCACTGAGCCAGAAATGTGCAAGGAAATGCAGCAAAAGAGAGAATAGTTTCATGGCTAAGGTCTGCTGCCCCAGATAAATTGGATATCATTCTTGTCTTTGTCCTAAAATTCTAAAGTGATATTGAATAAGTCGTATCAACTGAAGTTTCCCAGGAAAAACACAAATACCAGCCACATTTTCTAGATACCTGTTTTGGAATATCCTCAATCTGGTTTTGCAGTTTTTTCACTAACTGAAAATGAAGTCTCCTCTAAACATAGGAGATGCATTGTGGAGGAAAGTAACTGCCAACTTTAGGAGTTTTGTACTCCAAACCAGAACACCAAAATTCATTGTTGCTTTGGCACTTCAATCTTTGTCCCTCCTCTCTGCTTGTCTGAAAAGGAACTGATGATATCCTTTGAACTTTCAAGATGTGGTGGTTGAGCCCTGGCTGGAGGCCAGACACCCACCAAGGCCAGTCTATTACTCCCCTTCTAAGTTGGATGGGGAGAAAATATATATTAAGAGGCTTAGGAGTCAAGATAAGGACAAAGAGATCGTTTTATCAGCAATGATATGGGTAAAAATAGACTCAACACAGTGAAGGAAAGAACTATTCTAATTTATTACACTACACTAAAAACAGTGAAAACCGGAGTCAAGAGCGCGACCAAATCTTAAAACAAAATGCAACCAGATCTTAAAACACGTTCCCCCCACCACTCCCTTCTTAGCAGACTTTAGTGAGAATCTTGCTCCCTTCTTCCCTCCCGTTCGCAGTACAGGGGGGCAGGGACTGGGGAAAATGGGGATCTCAGTAGCACTTTCCCAACACCCCTCCATTCTAAGCAGAATTCCCTTTAGCCATGATTTTACTCCCTTTCCCTCTTCCCCACTCACAGTACTGGGGGGGGGCAGGGACTAGGAGAATAATGGGGTTCTCGGTTACTTCTTCATGAGCTGTTTTCCAGATCTTAAAACACCTTTACCTCCCCCCCCACTCCCTTCTTAGCAGAGTTCACGCTAGTCATGATTTCACTCCCTTCTTCCCCCCGATCACAGCTCAGGGGGTCAGGGACTGGGAGATGGGGGCTTTGGTCAGTTCCTTGCAAGTTGGCTTCCTTCTCAGATGGAGGTGGGGGGGGAAGGCATTCATTCCACACACCCTCCCCCTGCTGCACCATGGGGTCCCATCCATGAGAGACAGTCCTCCACGAACTTTCTTCGTGAGTCTCTTCCCCCAGGGCTTTATCTCTTCATCAGCTGCTCCGCCTGGATCACTGCTGTGGTGGGCAGTAGCAAATCACAATGTCTCTCAGTTCCAGTCCTCCATGGGATCACCAGTCCCCCCAACAAACCTGTTCCGGCGCAACACTCGCTCATCTCTCCCTGATTCTCTTCATGGGCTGCAAGTGCTGGCAGGGGCTTATCCCAACATAGGGTCACGGCATCTTCTCTATGTCTCCACCTGCTCCATCCAGCACAGAGCCCCTCCATGGGCTGTGGGTGAGGTCTCAGCCTTTTCCATGGGGTTTCTCCACAGGCTGCAGGGGCATCTTTCTCTTCAGCACCTGGGGCGCCTCCTCCCCCTCCCAGGCCTTGGTGTCTCCACAGCTCGTTACATCTTCTCACTCCCTTCGGTGGCAAAATGCAACTGCTTCTGGGTTATTTTCTCCTATATGTGATTCTCAGAGGCGCTATGACTATCTCTCATTGGCTTGGCCCTGGTCAACATTGATTCTGGCCTTGGATTTTCTACATTTTGGAGCTCCAGAGAATTCCAGCAGCTCCTCACAGCAGCCATTTTCTGTACCCCCTGTTCTTTCCAGCACCCAGCCTCGCAAAACTGCGACACAAGACCAATGATATAAGAGTGTCATGGAGACTTATTAACTGAAGTGTGGAACCAAGTAAGATTCTGTAATGTCTGGTTATTTATGGTCATTTATTATTGATGACTGCATCTTCAGAACAAAATTTCAGTAAAGGTCCATACTTTAACAAGTCACATGAACATTTCTCATATTTGGTATACCCATATATGGTCACCCATGAATAAAAACACAATGCAAAGAAGCAATACATTACAATGTATATATACAAAGGCAATAGTCCTGGTTCTGGCTAGGCCAGAGTCAACTTCTGCAAGCAGCCAGCACGGGTGAGCTAAGTTAGCCTGGGGCTGTTTCCCACACCACCTAACATCACTCCTCCATGAAAGAGGCTAGTTAGGGAGGGGTGCTCCTGGGTGCCTCCAGGGCAGTCTGAGTGTGGCTGGGGTGTCTTCACATAGGTACAGTACTCTGGTTGGTAAGGTACTCTGTGTGATCACCAGGTGTAATTTGCCATGGGGTGTTATTGTTCCACTTTCATGGTGATTTTGTCACTAAATTGTTCTTATCCAAACACAAGGAGGCTCTGTCTGTTTCTCCTCCAGGAGTGAGTGAGCGGCATGTCATGCTCAGCCACTGCTGAACCATGACAGCAGTGAAAAAGATGAGAACAGCTGGTTCTTGGATTGGCCAAGTGCATAGCTTTTGATATACTTTTAGTGCTCAAACATTAAGTAAATGCTAATGAAAAAAAAGTTGGACAGCCATAGCTATAACTCTCGTGTAAATGTGGCAGGGTACAGAAGAGATACCTTGCCTTTTGTCACGGGGTGCAAGAGTAAATGACATGCTGATCAGCATTTGCAAAGTGAGGAAAGGTACGAGTATCTTTGTCTTTCCCTCAGTTAATCTCTGCCTGGTTTAGACTGATTGACACTGCACTTTAAAGACAAAAACTTAAGTAATGAAATCTTTCAAATTATCATATTTGACTGAATTTTCCTCCATTGATTTTACTCCACCTGCAGCACACTAGACAAGGTAATAATTTATGATAATTATATGAAAAATATACAATTAATATTCATCACCTCTCATTTCTCATCACTTTAGATGATCAGTAATGCAGAGTAAAAATGCTGTCAGATTTCTAATTGCTTTGTAATGGGCCTGGAATAGGGAAATCGTTAAAGACAAACAATCTGTCACTTGTCTGTTACCTTAACTATCTATCACTTAAAAAAGCCCTCATTAAATACATTGCTAATGAACGACAAAAGACTGTACTCAGTGTGCCCAGATGTACCTTTTTAAACAATATTGTAAATTGCTTAAATAATTCCCAAGACGTTTTCAATCATTTTTGTGGAAATTTAATGGAAAACATATATTTTCAGTGCATGTTACATCTCATTTGTTCACATCATTATGACATTGAGTCTATCATATCCACCTCTCCTGGGAGACACAACTTTGTTTTTCTTTCTACTGTTGACAAATCTGACCCAATTAAAACAAATTCTGGAAGAACTTAACATTCAGATCTCTGACATCTTTCCCTTAAAAAATGAAAATAAACTTACCTCTTCCAAAGGCTTTTAATATCTACATTTTTTTAAAAGCTCAATATTGTTCAAGACGAAACAAATTATTTTATCTTTCAGAGACAAAACAATTGTTCCCATGAGACAAATTTCAGAATTTTCACTTACACAATTTTGAGTCAGATGTCTACTATAGCTGTGACAGAAAACTTAGTTTGAAAAGAACTCTTCGCAGTGTACTGGTGTAAAAAGTCAGAATGAAAACAGTATGCCAGAAAAAGTATAAGTGAAACCTCTTCATGAACTATTGTATTAATTGCCACATTAATATCTCTTCTTAAAAAGTTGGGAAAATTAAGAACCACCAATTAAGAACCATTTAAGACAAAATATCTGTGTATGACTTTAACATGCTCAATCTTTTAAATTTATCAAAAACATATATTCAATGCTTGTTTATGTCAGTATCAGACATTAAACCACCACAGTTTAAGGCAAAAGGAGTAAGAAGAACTGATGGATGTAATGGTGTTCGGACTTGCAGAGACAGGATCTGGAAAGCCAAGGCGCAGGTGGAACTGAACTTGGCAAGGGATGTTAAAAATAACAAGAAGGGATTTTACAGGTACATTGGCCAGAAGAGACAGGCCAAAGAGAGCGTACCCCCCTTGGTAAATGAGAAAGGAGAATTGGCTGCAAGTGATGTGGAGAAGGCCGAGGTCCTGAATGAGTTATTTGCCTCAGTCTTCTCTGGCAGCCAGGATTCTCATAATTCTCAAGTCCCAGAACCTTGCATCCCTAGACCTCTAGGTGGGAACTGGGGGAGTAAATCCTGTAAGGGCAGAGGAAGTCCGAGACTGCATCATGAAACTGAATGTCTACAAGTCTATGGGGCTGGATGACATGCATCCCAGCATCCTGAAGGAGCTGGCTGATGTGGTTGCTCAGCCACTCTCCATCATATTTGAAAAGTCGTGGCTGTCAGGATTCATCCCCAGGGACTGGAAAAAAGGTCATGTCACTCCCATTTATAAGAAAGGGAGCAAGGAAGACCCAGGGAATTACAGGCCGGTGAGCCTCACCTCTGTGCCTGGGAAGGTCATGGAACAGATCCTCCTGGATGACATGTTGGAGCGCATGAGAGACGAGCGTGTGATCCGGGACAGCCAGTACGACTTCACCAAGGGAAGGTCATGCCTTACCAATCTGGTGACCTTCTATGATTCTATGAATTAGAAGCCATTCAAATTCAGAAATAGGACAAATTTTAACAGTAGGATGATTAGCTGTTGCAGCAGCCTTTTTACAAGTGAGGAATTTTCTGTCTTCTAACATTGACAGACAAAACATACTAGACTCAGTCCTATAATACATAAAAACTTGGATTAGGTCATCTAGGGCTGTCTTCAAGTTTTATTCCCATGAATCCTATTTCTTCTCAGTTACAAGGCAAAAAGCAAATAAGACTATGCTTTCAGAACAACCTTAATTTAATAAGCGAGTAAACAAACTAATTCAAGTGTAGGGCTTGATATCAAGAACAACACTACAATGTATGCTCATGTCTAACAACTGTAAGTGCTGTCCAGATAGGGACATATTTTTCCAGATAGGGATTACACTAAATAACTTTGCCTTTACAACTAGAAAAAGGCAATTGTTGCAAAAAATATAAATTCTCAGATATTCTGGACATTCTTGATGCTAAATAATCTTATAAGACTTGTATTCTGATTTTTATATAACCTGTGCATCACACTTTGTATACATAGACCAATATAAAACCAATATGAACAGAAAAAAAAACATAAAAGCTTTACCACTCTGAACAGTACTTTGAAAAATACCAGTGATCTTCAGAAGTAAAAAAGGAGTTAAAAGTTTAAAAGTCTGGCTATTTCAGCTATGTCATATAATAAAATAACAAGGGATTGGTCCATCAAGTCTATTCTATTTTCTCGTATTAATAATTGGCTTGTGATTGATCAACAGCTTCAAAAGTCATTATGACCAGACTATGAAGAGCAAAGACTAACTTGAACATAATATTGTGATTTCTGAAAGTGGCTAGATTAAAATTATAGATACACAAAGATTATGGTACCACACAAGGCCATATAATTCTGTAATGATTTAATTTCATAGTTCATAGATTTTTTTGCAGTCCATGAACACCACACCATTGTATTAAACAGCCTATTCTGTTTTACTTTGGCATAACTGCAGAAATGCACAGAAAAGAATGAGTGTTTGACCTCCAAAATGGTTCCACTTCAGAGATAATTCCTTAACATTTATCATTATTTTCACATTGAACAACCAATTACATATAAGTATACTATTGGATACAAATGCTCACAGTCTCTCAAATAACTCGACGTTTAGCCTACATCACAAGCCGGCTTCAGGCACCAATCCTGTAGCAAGCTAAAATGGAAAAACTCTATATGTTACACTTAAGAATTTGGAGCATAAAGGATAAAAATGGGTATTGTAAACACATCCAGTCTGTAAGAGGGTATTAACCAGTTGTGGTAAAAGCACAGGTGTAGTAGCCAATCTCCAATTGCATCTTTCACAATTTTCCTTTAAATCCCCATTCCCCTCCTTCACAATGACAGTACCTGTTCACATACCAGCCCCAATCAATGGTGGAGGGGAATGCACACACAGTACTATGGGCCATTCCAAGTTATACATGAGACAATCACAACCCAAAATGAAGAGGGCGACTAACTCATGCAGTAACACCAAAACTGCCTCAGAGGTGAGTTCTAATTTCAAAAGGGACTATGTAAACTAGCTCACACTTGATAAATGTCATTTATAGCTCAACGATTTAAGTGAAATATATAATTACTCACAGTGGGACTGCCAAAGTTAAAACTTTAATGACAGAGGGAACTGGATGGTTCCATGGCTCACACACATACTGCCCAAGTACAAAGATGAGTCTCTTTCTCCCTTTTGACAACTATGGAACTCCACGACCTCACCTATAAAACTGTGGAAAAAGGCAAAATATAGGCCTACTGCTTATTTTGTAGAGACACGACCACAAAAATCCAACTCATGCATAAGTCAAACAGTTTTGTAGATTAGAGGTTTTTCTCACCTACCATGAAAATACCTTGCTGCTTTGCTGTCCGTGTTAAAATTTAAATAAATTCTCCATGTTTATCATTCATCTGCAATTGTCCCACACCCTTCCTGCACCTATGGCTAATGGAAACAACGTGCCAGAAACAACACTCCCAGTTCTTTGCAGCAATGCTTGTACACCCTGGTTGTTGCTCTCATTAACCGGTCTAAAGGATAAGAAAAATGAGGAAAAGTTGCTTTAATTCCAACTTACTGCATAAAATATTGCAAAAGGAAATATGCTACACAGTTAATGGTATAGTGTGAACCACGTTTGGACTAGTATTTTGGGATTTTGCTAGCCGAGACTGTAAAAGTTGAAGTTTACAGCACCAATCAACCAAAGTACTTTTTTTTTTTCTTTTTTAATGAGGAAGGGTCTTCACATGATTAAACGCCCGCTTCTTGAGCTTTTTTTTTTTTTTTTTTTTTTTTTTTGCTTTTTTTTTTTCTTCTCCTCATTAAAAGGCTGTTCTTCCCTCCCCTTTAGAGGACAGGGACTTGCTGTGAAGAAGTCGTCGCGTTATTCCGCTTACGGGCTCGGGACAGCTCGCAATGGTGGCGAGATGGAGGGAGGGTAGTCACCCTCCTGCCTGGGGGTTTCTCCCCAGACACACGCTACTCGGAGCAGCTGGGAGGAGGGAGCCCGAGCCCATCCACGGGGTGCCCCGATGCCGAGCTAATCTTTGCCTCCGGGGCGGTGGGGGGAGGCTTGCAAGGAGGGAAGGTAAAAGAGACCCGGTGCGCTCCGCATCTTCCCGCTCCTACAGGTGTAGTCCCTGAGGGGAGAGGGGGCGTCGGGCAGCCCGCGTTCCCGCGCAGCGAGCGAGGAATGGGGAGGGGGTGCCCAGAGTCTTCTGGAACCCGAAGACGGATGTTCCCGCTTGCCCCGGGCCGGGAACGAGCGCTGCGGGGTGGCCGAGGCTATTACTAAGCCTGGCGGCAGGCTCGCAGCACCGCCGCGCCGCTGGTCGCCATGGAGACGGCGTCCGGCCTCGGCACCAGCTCTGCTTCCTCCCGGTGCTAACGCCACAACTGCCCGGACGGAAACAGGCAAAGCGGCATCGCAAGCTACACGCACCGCTGCCCCGGCCACGCTGAAGGCGCAAAGCGCCACGTGGAGGGGCTGTTTCCTACCGGACGAGTTACGCGGGGCACCAGCTGCCTCCATCGACGGGCCGGCGGTGTGGGTTAGGTGAGTGTTTGCTGTCGCTGCGGGGTTTTCTGCTGGGGGGTCCGGCGGCCTGGTACCGCCCTCCGGTCGACGCTTGCGGCTGCGGGCGATCCTTTTGCCGCAGCCCCCGTGCTGAGGCGGCGGGAAGCCTCCGGCAGGGCCTGCCGTGCTGCGCGGGGCCAGGCTCGGGCGGCCTCCCTGGTCTCCCTGTGCGGGGTCGTGCTGGGCTCCTCTCGCTGTCGAGGTCCGGGCGGCGCGGAGCTGCAGGTCTGGGGTGGGTCGCTTCGTCCTGGCGGCGAGCTGTGGCGGGGCAGCGTGGCCCCGGGCCGCGCAACGCTTGCGCTTCTGCGTGTTTCTAGAAAGCGGTGTGGGCTCCCGAGGGCGAGAGGGGGTCTTCGTGGAGAAAAATGTGGGGCGTGAGGGTCTCTTGAGGGAGAGGGGCCTGTCCTGCAGCGGCTGTGCCCTGTCTCTGGTGAGAGCTTTGACAAGTCTGAAAACCGCAATTTTTTTCTGCCCGTGAAAAAGGCATCTGGCCTGAAGTATGATGTAGTCACTAAAAAGAGGCTTTAGTGTTGCAATGGGGAAAAAAAATTCCTTTTTGTTTTTTGGAACAAGGAAAGAAGCCCTACGAAACTTGCGAAAGCAACCCTCCTGGGAGCAGGCTTACATCTTGCTGGAATGCTCACGATAAATCAGCTACTACAGGCCTGAGACTTCAGTATGCTGGAGACCCTGCTCGAAGCCGTGCTGTTACTGATTTTTAATTTCCCTGTTTGTTTTTTCCTTGATGATAGAGGGCCAACAATAAAAAGCACCCAACTAGCTGGGCTTTACTTAGGGACCTGTGCTAACTTCGTGTGCTTTCATTCACTTTTGTTTTGTTTACTTTTATGTGCTCTTCTACTTTAATACTAAAAAAGTTAAGCCTTCTTACCCGGGAGGATGAAGGGGAGTACATAATGTTAACGCCACTGTGTGAGACCCACGCGGTACCTTTTTGACTTGTTGCATGTTCAGACAGTTAAAATGCAAAATTATTTTAGAGGAGTGTGGACAGCTTCTGAAACATGATATACTAAGGAACTGGGACAGAAAACATAGTGTGACTTAAATCTCTGTGTTTGACAACCTGTGGGAGGGAATAACCACATGCAGTAAGCTGGCTTTTTGCACTGCAGATGTTATGTAGGGGTGTAGATGTGCACAAGGGCTGCGGTCTATTTCATGGTCTCATAGCTTGTGGCATTTTCTTCATTTTTGCTTTTCCTAACACTTCTTTTTCTTTAATTGTCTGACACAGTGTTAGCAAACTCTTTGCAAAGCTATTCAGAGTATGGCCTGTGAAAGGATAATGCAAAAGGACTGGTATAAAATCCTGGGTGCAGAGCCATCGGACAGTCCAGCAGAACTAAAGCGGAAGTACCAAAAACTTATCTTGTTAGTAAGTATGTTTTTGTTATTTAAGATGTGTAAAATAAGTTTTATAATGCATTAAAATAATAATTGCATTATTTATGCTTAAATTTTTTGTATAAATATGATTAATCGGAGTGTGTAATAATACCAGTTCACTGAGGCTGGTCTAATTTTGAAGTAAACATTTGGAGTTTGGGTTACCTTTGTGTTTTGCAGAGAGGACTTGTGTTGTCCATGTCACTGATAACATCTCCCAGCTTTGCTAACAGTTCATGAATAAACTGAGCCAAATACTTGTTTGTTAGGTGATGGATAATCAGGGTAGAAGTCAAAGAAGGTCATTGTCGCTCATGTTTGTGAAATGTAATGATTGGTACTGATGTGAATTTAGTGTACTGAATGCAGTCCTTCAGTATATAAAGATCAGATGCAGAAAACAGAAATAAGTCCTTTCTGATAGTTTTGCAGCAATAGAATAGAAAATTCATATGAGGAAAATATTTGAATGTCAATTGTAAGACCATGAATCCTTTAAATTTTTCCTGTATTCCTGGTGTATGTGTAAGAATCTCAGATCTGTACCAGATTACTTGCATGATTCTTGGTTTGTCTGTTTTACTACTTCTTCTGAATTCAGGCTTCTTGCACAAAAGATGCTTTGGCCTGGTCTTCTGCGGAAAATAGGGTGGGGTTTTTTTAAATGTTGACCATTTTCAACCAAATTTGACAAATAGAAGTCACAATGTAACTAAATTCCTAAGTTTCTTAAAAACTGACAACCTGGTAGAGAAGAAGAAAAAAGAGCAGAACTCAGTTTTTATATATTCCTTTAGGTAGCTGCTAGCTACTGTCAATACCAGCAGGGCATCAGAGAGCACATATGTAGCTAATCTTGTTTGGTTTGGGGTGTCTGAGTGAATGTGATAAGAAGCTGGGACTTTTAAGTGAGGTTCATGCCAGTCTTGAGTTTTGAGGCTGAGTTTTGTTATGAGTTAAATTAATTCATAAGTTGGTGTTTGGATTTGGTTTGTGGTTTTTTTAGTGTATATCTGGCTGCTGTAAAAATTCTTTTAAAGGTCAGTTCACCAGTTTGAAATATGTTCCAAATTTACACATTTTGATTCTCTTTAGTTGAATATACTAAGCATCCTGCTGTACACCTACTCCTTCTCAGTGTGCTCTACTAATTTATTTCTTTGTCTGTAACTGGTCTGTGTACTTAGTCTTAAGTTTCAACACTTTACAAGGCGTTTTCATATCAGTGTAGGATATAATTCCTTTGGTCCTTACTATTAAAGAATTGGTGTAGAACACCATGAAAATCAAGCTTTATAGTTCTGCTGTATCTCAAATAGTTCTTTTCTTGCACCTCCTAATGGTTTTTTGTTTTATTGTGTTAATAGCAAAATGTGAATGAAATAGTAATAATGATCTAGTTCTTATTAAATAAAAGCAGTAGACAGATCTCAGTGTAAAATACTTTACCTGTTCAGCTAGACATACAATTTAAATTGTTAAATGTGATGGAGTTAATATATTTTTTTCACTCTGACTCTGTGTATAATAACAGAATTTAAATTATACATCAAGTATTGTTTGGATCTGTTTGCCACAACTGAAAGTATGTAATGCCTTGTCTGCATGATTTTTTTTTTAATAAAACTGAGCCCTTTATGTTATTGCACTGGACTTTCATGTAGTTACTTTGAAGTGTGTGAAGTGAGAATTGTTGGAAATGACAACTGTCTGGTTAAGTCTATAACTGTCAGTAGTTTTAGAAGGTGAAAAGATTATTTTAATATACAAGCTATGTTAGACAAAATATATTTCTTTACTTTTTTTCTTCTCTTTTGCTGTTTTGTTCAGAATTTTTTTACTCTTTGATGGATCTCTCTTTTTGACTAAAAAGTTTACTGATGTTTACTTTGCAGGTGTTTTCTCCAAGGCAGGTCGTCTACTGCTTGGCTGTTTATTTACCATCTACTGTTGTTACTGCATGTCCTGTTTATATTCATCTTTTTTGTTTAGCTGAACTGTTACACATTTGCCTTGTAGTACTAATACAGCATCTAGCACAGTCAGCCTAATGTCTGCAAAAGTGTGGTGGTGATAAACCAACAGATTATTTTTTTTATGCACCTCAAACTCACTGGCTATAGGAGTGGCTGGAGACTGCAGTAAAAGGTGTTCCTATAGCACATAGCTACAGTGTGAAAATTACCATCGCGGATGTTGAGTCCAAGGGTTTTCATGCTTGAAAAAGTTGTTAGGCATTTATGAAAGAGAACTCTGCCCTGGTGTGTTAACACAAAATACTCTCTTTGATACAGAGATTTGAGCTATGGACTTCTGAATAGTGGTAGACTATACAAGGGAGCTGTTGCTGTATGCTTGTTTTACCCTGATACCATTCCCTAGACATCTGCTGTTCATTGTTAGTAAAAGTATAGCACTGGAGGGACCTTGCATCTTCGCTGTTGTGTCCTACTGGGATGAAGTGACTCCCTAGCTCACCGGGTGAAGCTTGTGCTTAGAGCTCTTGTTAGCTTCACACCTCCAACTGACAAGAGTGCTCATTTTGGTGGTTTTCTGGTGGTGGTGGTGGTGGTGGTGGTATATCAGTGTGGGCAGAGAACAGGTCTATGCGCAGGTGCTTTCAGGTAGTGTGGTAGAGGTCAATCACCAGAAGGTTAGAAGCTGAATAGCAGATGAGCGCAGCTGTGTATTGCCTAGCAAAAGGTTTAATGATAAATTATATGGTAGTTAGAGAAAGTTTTTTGGCTTATGTGTAGCAGCAGAAGTTAATCTCCTGAAGAATTGTTTTGTGCTAATTATCTTAAAATCCAAAAGTTTTTAAAGCAACTTGCATCTTGGATACCCCATGCAGTTCATGTGACGTTCATTGCATAGTTGTGAGTATTCTGATGGCAGATGTTCATTAGCATCAAGTATAATAGATGATAAAATTTATTTTTAAACATAATTCTGCTGTTAAAACAAAAATGGCAAATGTCTGAGTCCAAGCCTTCTTCAGATGATCTCCAGTGCTTCACGTTGAGCATTTGCTTTTTGCCATCTGCTATTTTCTGTGTTTGTCAACACATGTATGCTTAGCATCGTGAAAGAACAGGCGGATGTAAACTTCCACAGCTAAAAAAGAGTTGGAAATCTTGCCATATGTCATCCAAAAGACAACTATATTTACAGTTAAATCTCAGGATTGACCTTAATAATAAAAAGTGGTATGCAATTAGAAGTGGTTGAATTGTAGATTTCTAAGAATGATAAATAAGAAAAAGGGCTTTAATAGAATAGTTCATATTTATAAAAATTCCTTGCAATTTAATAAAACTGAAAATAATTTTTTAAACTCTTTTGGTTTTGTGTAACTGTACAGTAAGAAGAGCATCAAGATGATCCAGGTAACGCTCAAGAGCAGCCAGAGATGACAGACTTTTAGGCACAAAATGTATGTGACACAGGCAGTTCTATAAATAACTTAATATTAACCCAAATGTTTTGTGTACCCCGATATCTTTAGCACAAAGCTTCAGCCAGTAACTCTTCAAAGAAAGCAAAAAATTGGAAATGTGTGTTATATAACTAGCATAGTTCAGTGCCAAGACTGATTGTCTGTAATACATTCATGCTGAGGTGCTTTCTGAAGCACAGAAGACTGGCTGTTTCCATACTCTGAAAGGAAGCTCAATATCTTTTAATTAATATATTGTCTAAGCGGCAGGAGTTTAGTCTTAATCTTTTTGTCTTTGGACCTACTAGTCGTTTGGAGGCATTTAAGATACCTATAGCCTTTTTATCCACAGCAAATTGCATACTCAGTAGTTTCACCAAGAAGATTTCTTACATGGATAAACAGGTTTTTATGCTGTATACTTAGTTTTTCAAGGAATCTGCACAGCTTTTAGGAAGTATAGTGCTTATTTTCCATTTCTGAATGAAGATAAAATTAGAGTAACAAAAATAGGGTATCAGGGGAGGGGGGGAATTACACCACGTTATTATGGGCACAATTTTTACATTTCCTTTTGGTCTAGCACTTTGTGGTCTAAGAATGAGTTGCCAGATTGTTTTCGAATTTTCCTGTAGCCTCTCTGTATCTGAAACTGGCTTTTTTCAGGGAATAAAGTCACCAAGCACATAAGCTTTGTCTAGCTGAAAATCAGGTGTCTGTTCCTGTTGATGCTGGTGATATTATAGGATACCTTTCAACTGGAAAAAAATTATTGTGCAGGAAAATTATATGCTGCTGTTACAATGTGTCCCCTAATCTTAAAGAAAATCCATGTAATTTGAGCAGGGAGTATGAAGGAATCTCTTATTTTTAATATGGTAAGGAAATAAAATGTGCCATTTAACACATAGTGTTAGGAAGATTATCTTTTTTTATCAGAAGGGGGGATGTATATATAAATACAAATAAAGCTTTAAGGTGATCACTTCATCTGTCTGAAAGAATAGAAAATTTGAAAACAGTGTCAGGCATAGGTGAGAATGACTCAGCAACAATAAAAAAGGTCATTAATAGAAATTTAATGAAGCAAAATAACCTCGGGGGAGACTGTTGCTTGAGCTTGTGTGGAGGAAAGGATATGTGCCTTTCTGGAGAGCAAAAGGTCTGTTGTATCTCATGAGATTTATGTACACATCTAAATTCTGCCTGCACAAGAAATGCAGAGGATGTTGTATATGAGAAGTTAAAGATTGTTTGTTTGTTCATTGCATGACTGTTGTCTTGAGGCTTGTTTCAAAATAAATTCAGTGTCCTTCCTGAAAGGACCTGCCTACTAGGGAACTTCATGCTGAGTTTGAGATTTTGAATCTTTAAAATGCAAACACTTTGAGGTTTGCATTGGAGGTCTCATCATGCTTTCTGTAATTACGCAGCCTGTGTGTTCCTTTTTTTAATAGCCTTTTCAGGGTTCTTATTTTTTGTTTGAATAGCAGCATAATTGGTGGAGAGATTTGACAGTTCATCATGCTCAGCTGCGTCTAGTTTCAGGTAACTGGTAGAAAATGTATTTTGTTCTGTTTATGCTGTCAGATTACAAGTTCAGTGCAGCCTGGTCATAGCTTGGCTGAAGTCAATATTATTGTAACGGAGAAAGAAAAGCTGCTAAGTTTAATACAAGGGACTATTGTTTTGACGCTCTGAGTAGTTTTATTTTGAGATGTTAGAGTTACTGCTTAAGACCTTAAAATACAAGGGGCATATTTTCAAGTTGGGACTTGAAAAATGTTTAGTTCATGTAGTATATAATGGACTTCAGTGTTACAGAGGTCTAGTTCAAACAGCTTGACAAGCCAGATCATGATCATGCTGATGTTCCTGCTGCTGTTTAAGCTATAACAGCTTTTGTTCAGTTTATCCACCTGTTGTTTGTGTTGGGTTTTGGTTGGTTGGTTGGTTGGTCTTATACCTGAATATGTGATTATGGTACTCAGTAGTAAGTCTGAAGAACAGATACTTACCCTGGCAATGATCATGTTGCAGTAATGGACACTTCCATCAGTCTGAGTAGTATCACAATTTTGTTGCGCGTATCAGGATGGTACTTAAAAACTAAATGTTCTGGAGATGCCGCCGCGTGAAGGGATGCAGATGGTTGTATCCAAGTGTGAAGCTCTGGCTTGCTCAGTCAGAATTGTGTGAAGATGTAATGATTATGGTGGCTGGTCCTTGGGCCTTACATGCTCTTGTTAGGGTAACTGGCCAATGGGAGTCTGTGTTTGACATAATTAGGCAGCTGGCTAACCAATTAGTGTTCTGATCAGCAACCTGCTGGAAGGCATACTCTGAAGGCATCCTACACAAGAACAGTTTGAGAAAGGCATCAGGTTGAGAAAGACTTGTAGAAGAGACGGCAGAAAGAGAGGTCAGGGTGTAAGGTATTGTAGTAGGAAACAGGGCATGTGACAGCTTTGATGTGTAGTTTGCAATATTCCTTTATTTGAGGTGGCTGTCCACTGTATCTCAATTTATGTGGGGCGATGCATCGCTTCTTATTATTCTGTACTGCGTAATTTTTTTTTGTTTTTAAGAGGAGTAGGTGAATATTAACAAGCGGATGGTGTGAACATCCCTGTAGCAGAAAGTTATTTTTAACTGCTATATAGACTGAGAGGCCTCACAGCATTGCAGAATAAGCCAGCAAGTAATATATTGCTCATCTAGGTAGTTCATCTGATTGTGAAAGTAATGTTTGGAAAATTATTTCTAAACATAATTATGTATTTACTGAGTTACTGTCCATAGTTTATTTGTTAGGATGAACAGCTTGTGTGATACTTCATCCTCTGTAGTTTTAAGCATGTGCATCAGCCAGTGGAAATGTGAGGTTCAGATAATGTGTGCTTGGCCTTTAATGTCATTTATGCTCTGCAGAGGAATTCAATGTCTCTCTTGAACATTTTGTGCACTGGTCGTATCAGTTGTCATAACAGTATATTAAAGGTAGAATATATGCTGTCTTTGTTAGAGTTTTCATGAAAGGTGTTCTATGCTTATACATATTCACCGTGTCCTCAGGTGGTATAAAATGAAAGTTCTCACTAAAAGTAAAAGTACTAGCTTATTAAATTCCACAAAGTTGTTTCTTAATACTTGTAAGTGTTCTTTCAGCACCTTTGAAGACACATTGAAGTAGTTTTACATTCTACACAGTGTGGTGTGCTTTTTATCTTGCTTCCAAAGTGAGATGTTTGAAATAAAAAGCATGTAGCAAAATATATGAATTAAAACACAAAGAAGGAAGCTACAAAGGCTGGCGTAATGCTTTCACATAAGTAAATGTACTCATTATTCTGATTTTTGAGTAGCCACAGTCAAAGATACCTTGAATGGCTCAACATTTTCAAATCAGACTATATAAGTGCCTGCTTCTGAAATTTTAAGCACTGGGTCAATTAATTAAAGAATCTATAATCTCAGAACATGAGTTTGAAGGATAATTAAAAGTAAAGGGTAGAGTCTGTAGTCTTGCAATGACCATGCTTATATAAGGATCACTCATTGCTATTAAGTGACATTGATTTTTGAAGTACTGTACTATGATGTAGTAACCTGTGAAACAGTGTTTTGGGGACTTGAATATTTTATTTTTAAGATTTAAATAAATTACCTATATGTAACTGTCCTGCATTTAAAATGCATAATAATATAACTATTACATAGATTCATTAAAGCAACACATTTCTTCCTCCTTCTTTAAACATTTCAGAGTCAGAAAAATCATGACCTGAATGACCTAACTGTCCCACCCTCCATCTTTTACTTGTTACATCATGAATGCTTTCTAGTCTCCCATTGAGCCAGCAGACATGAGCTTGTTTGAACTCAGTCAATGCAATTTTTTATACCTGAAGGGCTGTCTTGTAGGATACTTTGTAGGTAGCTTCTATTATTATAGTAAGAAAGTTGTAGTCTCAGTCATATGGATAAACTGTCATTTAGTTTTCAGTGTGTTAAAAGGAACTCTTGAGGGCTGTAAAGTTGTCAGATACTAAAAGAACTTGATCCCTTGTTGTTGTTTCCAATAAAGAGTAAGGAAATCACTGTCTCTGTGGCTTGGATTTATGACCTAAGAATGTCCATGGTCAAGGAGATAAAGATGAGCACATTTTCTGAGCAGCTTCTTACTAAACATTTTTCTTTTCTTGATGTAACATTAAATTAGGTGATTGAGGAGAGGTTGAACAAGAGTTGCTCTCAAGAGGTACTACTTTCTGTCAGTGCATGCCGGCATTCCAGATTAGCTCCTACTGCTACAGGAGAGCAATGCAAAGTATGGGCTTGGTAGGATTCTCTCAGTGTACCCATGACTTCTGTAAACTTTGCTATGGAAATTCAAGTAATGAAAACACTGTGATGACTGTACCTTTTCATCTCCATTTCTTGACTATTCCTTGCTAAAATGAGGAATTTCTATAAAGGCTGAGAATGTTTATGTTTAGTGCTTATTAGTGGCTAAAGGCTCAGTAGGAAATTCTTCAAAGTGATTGGAATATGTTATTGTCACGATTTCCTTGAGTCATCTGGAAAGTACGTCCTGGTAGCACTGAGGATGCACTAAGTTGTTTACTTACTGTAAATGGAGAAATTTGCCTACTGTGACCAACCTCAAATTTGAAGTTAAATTAACACCAAACTAGCAATCAAACCAGACAAAGGTGTCTGTCAATGGGAGTCAATCTAGTCTAAACTAGATGCAAAGCTTATGTGATTCTGTGCATTATGTTTGGAACTGTGTGGTCGCTGTGGCATTTTGAAGTAAGTGAACACCCTTGTGGGTTTGAGGTGTGGTTTATTTTTTGTTTTCTGGAGGGTTTTTGTTGGTTGTTGTGGGGTTTTTTTAAACACTAGCGTGATACTTATGAAATAGACTCTTTTTGCTGTAGTCATAGCATACTTCCTGGCATCTGATTTAAAGTGTTGACATTTCCCAAGTTATTTTACACTTACTCAGTATTGCTTAAGACATGAAAGTGGTGTCTGTACAACAGGCTGCAGTGCTTCTCTCTTTGTATTTGGATAGCGTACTGTGTTTACTAATGTGTATCTCAAGCTGCCTCACTAGGTAATTGGTTTCTTTATGGGTTTTGCACCCAAATGTTTTATAAACTGGGTGCTAAATTCTATTAATATTTAGCCCTTGTGTAATTTTAAAAGTTATGATTTGACTGGGGCCTAACCTGTCACTTTGAGATCATGGATGGCTTCAAATAGTGTAGGCATTCTGTGTATATTGCTCGTTGATAGGGAAAGCTGAAATATTTTAAAGAAAACCAGGGGTGAAAACAAAAAACCCAAAGTAAAACCCTCAAAAAAACCACACAACCAAAACCAAACACGAAACATCCTGCCACTTTTGAAGTGTTGTGCAAGTGTTAAAAATGTGGTCACTAATAAGTAATTTTTAAAAAATAAGTTCTCTGTCCTTCAAGGCCTTGCTTTCCACCATGACTTCTGCAGCTGAAATGCCTTATGGACTAGGATTATTTTGCGTGATCCTTAAATCTGACCTCTTTAAAGTGTCTGGCTTTAGGTATTCCAAATTAATTTGAAAATACATAGTGTACATGGTTTGGAAGTTACCGTGCAAGCAGAATGCTCCTGCCCCTAACTGCCTGTCCCTGCCCTTCTGCCATTTGTTACTCAGCCAGGAAATAGCATCCCATGGGTTTTCCTTCATCTAGTACTGTAGATGTCAACTGGAAAGGTTCATGCCTCTTTTTTCAGTAGTCTAAGCAACCCTCACTGTTTGTTGGGGGTTTTTTCTGAGTTTGTTGTTTATTTTTATAATACAACGCAGGATTCTGGGGTTTGCTTTCACATGAAAGTAGCACTTGCCTAAACTAGCACCCCGGCTTCAGCAGGGATGGATGACACTGTGCCACATAATAGGAAGAAAATGAACTATGTTTTTGCATTTAGCATGAGAATAATGTTGATAGCACACTGATGTCTTTAATTGTTGCTAGGTAGTTGTATTGTCCGCTCTAAGTCGAGGACTTCCCAGGTTCCCACATCTGCCAGGAGGACAGGAGGCTGGGCGGAAGGGGTATTCTGTACCGCAGAGCATCATGCTCTGTACATAGCTGGGGGGAGCCAGGCGGCGGCTGTGATCGCTGCTCAGAAACAGACTGGGCATTGGGGTGTTTTTCCACAGGTGGTGTGAGCATCACTTGTTACTGTTAGTTTTTATTATTATTGTTACGATTTTTGTTCCTTTTTTATCCTTTTAAACTGTCTTTATCTCAACCCATGAAGTGGTTTGTGGTGGGGTTTTTTCCCATTCTCCTCCCCCTCCCTTTGGGGTGGAAGGGGTGTGCAAGTGGCTGCGTGGTGCTTAGTTACCAGCTGGGGTTAAACCACAACTAGTTTCCTAAACAGTTTGTGTAACTGGCATTATTGCATGTCTAGAGCCTCATTAATGCATGCCTCGGTAGTGGAATATCGTTTAATGTGACACTTTACAGTGTAAACTGTGAACACAGGGGCAAGAAATTTAAAAGTAGTTTTTAAAAATTCTCTGTTTTTTTACCTCTATACTCCCGTAAGTTTTAAAATGTTTTATCTCTTTCCTCATTTTTAATGCTTTATCTTTGGCTCTATAGTTTCCAAAATACTTTTTTTTTTTTTTTTGGTAACTTTTGAGGCTTTTGGGTGGTTCTTTATAGGAAAATAAGGAGCCATGGAAGCAGAAGAAAGGGAAGATGTAGTTACAGATGTATTTTTCTGGTTACTGTAGATTTGGTTTTCTCTCATTTTCATACCTTCGTTGGCCAAATTAATCTTTGCTTCTATTTATACAACAGCTGATTTTTCTGTCACTAAAACCTGAAACTTCTGCATTTCATTTCAGCATTAAGTTTGTTGGAGAGCTGAAAAGGATGAGAAGTGTGAACATTTAATATGAAAGTTATGTGTGGTAATTGCTTTTCAGTCTAATGGGGTTAGATCTTTCCAGAGACAGGGGAATAGGCAGTGAAAGGACTAAGAGTTCGTTACTTGGGTTAGTTATTGCTGCTGCAGAAACGTCCATTTCCCTTGCTGATGCGGTAGCTTGTTTTTCTCCTGTTGAGAAAGTTTTTAAACAAAAATCTACAATTGTTTATTCAGTAGGAACTGTAGTGGTTTTGCATAGCAGATTTGTGGAGTGCTACCTTGAACAAGCAGAAACCTACTGTCAGAAATTAGGACAAGTTCAAGAGAGTGTAAGGTCAAAATAGTGCGATCATAATACTATAGTACCATGATAAAAGCGATTAGAAAAGGATTCCAGTGATCCCTGATAGAATGTGCAGACTTTACTGCAGAGGATGAAGTATTTTTTCTTTATAAATTTTGTTAATTATTTAATTTAAAATTGTTTCTTAGTGAAAGACCAGCTCTGCAATTACAGGACTCTTACAAGTAGCATCAAATTGAAAGTGACTCTTTCTCTGGAAAGTAAAAGTTACTTCCATAGAGGTATAGTAACAATTACAGTGAAAATCCTGCTGCTACTGCAGTTAAATATATAAAACAAGTATGCTGAAGATGGGGATTTAGCAGCAGACGTTAAATACAGAGGAGGAAAAGTGGATCTTTCTTCAGATATTTTAGATGGCTCTTAGCTCGGATTCATGCCTGAGTTGGCAAAAATCTTAATCTTTTGTCAGTGAATAATAGAACCATTCAAAACTTAGGTCAGAAATTAAGGTTATCAACCTGTATGATGTAAATGTGTAAGACAATGTTGTGGTGAAATTCTTTGCTTAATCAGAAAGTTGAAGAAACTTAAATTGTGTTTGAGCAAGATAAATAAAATCCAAGATGTGAATTGATGAGTTCATGACAGAATAAATTATTCTATGATTTTTAGGGTTTTAAAATTCCACTTTAGAGGACTCTAGTAACTTTCCAGAATCTGCTGCATTAGATTGTGTAATTCTCTGTGTTTTTATGCTGCAGCTGTTACTAAATGCCAGTTATGTAGTCTGCTTAACTGTTGCATGTTGCTGTGTACTCTTTAATCCTAACTTTTTTTTTTCCTGGTTATTTTTAAAATAGCAAGTTAGGTTATTGGGTGTTTTCTTTAAAATCTTAATTGTGTGTTGAATAACATGTTCTGGAAAAAACCTTTTTTCCTCTTATATGCTGTCTTGATGATGTTTGGCTGCAAATAACTTGAGTCCCAGCACATATTTCTTTATGGTAACAGTTTTAGCAGCTTTAATAATATCTGAAATATTTCTGTTCTGATGGTTCTTACTTGTCTCAAGCTGGAGATCCTTTGTGTTGGGTGTTGTTATCTCTGGCCTGAAGGTGTGGAAAAGATTAATAATGTTTGTAAAACATGCAAGCAGCTGAATATTGTGCAGGAAGCTCAGATTGGTACTCACATGACAATTTCTGATTATGGTAGACTGTAAGGAAGAAAAAGGGAGAAGAATGGACATGTTTTTCACCAGCTAGTTGATCATGAGCAATGTTAGAAAAACATCATAGAATGGATGTAGTATCACAGAATCACAGAATCTTAGGGGTTGGAAGGGACCTCAAGAGATCATCGGGTCCAACCCCCCTGCCAAAGCAGGGTCCCTATCTCATATTACATAGATAGGCATCCAGTATAAGACATTAGAAGGAAAATGAAACTGTCTTTTAAATTTTTCCTTAAATGAGGAACATTTCCTATGAGTAAGTGTCATCCTGGAGATGGACAGTGGAGGCTGGAATCAGTGTCAGAGGGGATAACGAGATCAGGTAAGAGAAGGATAAAGTTGTTATAAAGCTTAAAGATTGTTTGTGTTTGGGGAAGAAAAGGCAGAAGAGATGGATTGAAGTAATGAATCAAGAAGATAAATTCCTTGCTCTTTTGTCCAGCTGTCTTTGGATAAATGTCCTTTGAGGAAGTTTAAATCTCTGTATGAAAAGATTGAATGTCACAAGGAACTAACACTTCACTTTCTGTCTCTCCTCTTTGCAACTGGAGGAAGCAGGTTACTTCCATGTTCCTGCTAACTTCTGCCAATTGAGTGAACATGTTGAAAGGAATTTTTTTGTAGGCTAGGCAGGCATGTTTAAGACCTGGAATCGTTCTGTTTATGGAGGTGAACAAGCATCTTGTTTCAGAGAGAGTGCTTTATTGCAATATCACTGAAATAATTACTTTAAAGGTGCTTTTCACTTGGTTTGTACTGTTTTAACATAAGACTACACCTCTCTTCTTTTTCCTCCCCTTACCAAGTACTTGCCATGTGAAGTCTTTGAGTAGTGAATGGTGCTAGTTACTTAACAGGGCATAGCTTACAAAAATGTAAACAAATGTGGAACCTGACCTAGTGAATGTACTTCTGAATGTGAGTATCCTAATGAAGTGTGTGTATTACGTTCCTGTTGTTTTTTATTTACCCACTGAACATCTATCTTGCTTGTTATAGTCTTTGTATACAGGAAAGGGTACAATCGCATCATTTAGCCTGTGGGGAGGGAAGGTGGAGCAGATAATTAAAAACGATAATCAAGTTTATTTGCTTTGGTGTCCATTTTTCGTCATGCTAGTGATGCAGAGAAACAATGAGATGTTTTTGATGTGAGCTTCTAGTAAGCATTAGGTGGCAGTAGTGTGTTGCATTTGGCAGCTGCTTTGTCGTTTGCATTATCTTCTGCAGTCTTTAGTGCAGTGCAATAAATGGAGAAAGCATGTATTTAATTTAATACAGTGTTTTTTAAATGCTGATTTATGGTTGTTCTAATTGTATGTGAGTAAGGGCAGCCATTGTTTGGACTCTTGCATGCAATGGTGGGATTAGCATACTGTAGTTTCTGCACAGTGTTTATGGTTTGTTTTGTGATGCACAGAAGCTAGCAGTGAGAATATTAACTGCAAATACTCAGATTAGAAATATGCTGTTAATGGCTGAGTTTAGTTTTGGAGCCTTTTTCATGATCTGTCACCACTTCTAAGTTTAATATAGCCTGTTGGATGAAGCATGTTTTTACATTTGTGTTTACTCTTTTTTTTGAATTTTAATATTTTTCTTTAATTAGATAAAAACCAAACTTGGTCTCAAGAGAATGTTGGTAGGAACATAATTAACCTTTCAGCATAGCGGTGTTACTGTCACTCCAGATCTTAGATCTAAGTGTGGTTACCTCATGACCCTTTTGGAGGTTTTTCCCCCGTCATCCTTGTTTCTCACAGGTAAAGGATCTCAAGGAGTATGGGACTGGTGTTGCATGGCATTAATTGGGCAGGATGATCAGTTAATAGAAGAAGAGCAAGAAAGTGTTGACAGAACATGCTATCTAATTAGTACCTGATGAACCATGTAGGCCACAGAGCCCAGAGTGTAATGTTGCTTCAGGGTAGGTCCTATACAAGACCTTTATATGCAAAATAAGCCTGTAGGAAAGCTAAAAAAAGAATATTTCAGCATGGTTCCAGTGAAGGAGATCTTCATTGCTGAAAAATTTCACTTTCCACTGAGCATTTGGGGAAAACTTGGCATACTTAGAAGGAACATGTGTCAAAGTATAGACCTTCTGTTTTGTACAAGTCTTGCTCTTAAAAATACCATAGCCTTTTCTTTAGGTAAGAGGTGATAAAAGTGTTATGGACCTAGATGAAATAGTTTGGGGGGTTCTTTTAAATAAAACTCTGTAGTTTGTCTTCCTGCTTTTTGGAGTAACAAGAAATGCATACCAGAACAGTAAGATTTCCTGATGACGCCTGTGATAGAATGGCAAGCAGAATCATTCTAATCCAAGAGCAGGTAGCGGCACCGCAAAACTCAGAGGTTCCACCCTAACTGGTTTTCTGTTGCACACTAGTAATAGTTTTTCAGTTGAAAATAAAGAAATCTTGAATTGAAAAGCACTTTGAATTTATCAAGGCAGTACTGCCAGGGTTGTTTGGTTACTGGTCAGTAGGGGTTTCTCCATTCATTTGTGTAAAATATGTTGTTTATTAATTCATACTGTTAATTCAGTAGTCTCCCTCCTCCTGTGATAGGAGAAAATGTTAATGTTTACATGTTAAAACCATTGTTTTTTCAATAAGAATTAATTTTATCTTGGAGCTTAAGCTTTTTTGTTCTAATAAAATGCAAGAACTTTTGTTTTAGCGAATACGTCACAGGTTTGTAAAACACTTCTGTGTTTTTTCATCTTGCCCTAAATCAGCTGGAGTTCAGCTGGTGAAGTTGGAACATGGGTTCTTTCTGTAACCTTTCAGTGAGTGCCACAGGGTGGGGGCCAAGTGCATGCTTGTCACCAACACAGGTGGCTAAAACATGTGCTTTTGGTAAACTTAGTTATCCAAAAATTCAAATTCTAGTTTAATAAATGATGTTATGATGCAGAATGTGTTCTGATTTAAATCCATGACAGTGGATTCTGCAAGAAAGAAGGGAGTTCAACCCTAAAGCATAACAGGTAGTCTGTGTAGGTGCTAACCTGCAAATCATGCTGTCTATAACCAGAGTGCACGATCATTTAGAGTCAGTGTGCTTGATTTCTCAAATAGAGGTGTCATACATGGTGTAGGTAATACTAAATAGATGTGTTAATTCTGTGACACTCTGATAGGGATTTGTGGCTTAAAGTATTAAGTGTGACCACGTATGTAAAATTAGCAGAAGTGTTACCTTTAAATGTAATTATATAGCTCTGGAGTGTTGTAATTTCACTATGCACTTCCTTTTTTGTGCTGTGTCCAGCAGGGAGACTGTTCAGCTTTATGTTTTGGTGTTCTATCAGTTGATCTGGAACCTTCAATACATGCAGCCATTGATTAAAATATTGGTACAAGCCTTGTAAAGACATAGTGGGAATGCACCATTTTGCTGGGGGGTGGGGAGCCTACTCCCACATATCGTGTTAAGCTTACCTATAGTGTTTCAGACAACAAGTTTAATATCTGGAATAGTTCTAAACAGAAATGTACCGAGCCATGAGAGCAATAGAAGCAGAATGCCTAGTTTTGTTGTAATGATCATGATGCCCGGGGTCTTGACCAGCCACGCTTTCAGTTGCCGGAGGACAGAGATCTCAGGAAGGGTACCCTTTGTCTGTCCACAGTTTGCAGTGAGAGACTTTCAGATAGGCGCTTCTAAATCAAAGCAACAAAACTCTTCCATTTCCAAATGTAATTCTAGAAAGAGGAGCAATGCTGTACTGAGCTTAATTGGTCAAACTTGATTCCAATGCTATAGGAATATGAAGACTAAACACTGTCTCTTTCTGGAGAGAGAGAGAGAAGAGAAAAAAAGTAGTACAAGTACAGAGAATGTCAGGCTACCATGTTATTTTAATTCTTAAAATTACTTAGAAGTGTTGATTTGTTAGATATTTATAGACCTGGCTTAAACATTGTGGCCAGATTAAGGAATCTTGTTTTAAGAGTTGTAATATCTTTCTAATAAAAATGTGTCCACGTGGCTTGTAGATAATTAAGGAAATGGATGCGATTTTATGACCCGATCCAGCCCTTGTTTAGCAGTTAATTTCTCCAGATTTCTGTGAGCATTTGGTCAGATCTACACAGATTTGGTTGTTGGTTTAAATCTAGCCAAGGCTGGTGGTGTCTTAATTGCTACCACAGAGCAACCATTTGGCCTGTGCGAGATGAATGTTGTCAAGGTACCTTCTGCAAGGCGGACATTCATCCACTGGGAATGTATCAAGAAAGTTTTCATTAATTGGTCCCTTTGTTGGCATTTGTGGCAGAGCAGCCAAAAACTGAGTATGAACAGACACTCTGTGTCAGAGGGTGAGATTTATTGGCAAGTCCCAATAAAAACTGGTATTTACTACATATATTGTAAGCAGGGGCAAAGGACTTTGAACAGCCTGGCATTAAATTTACTCAGAATTCTTTTTTTTTTTTTTTAAGTCAGAGAAATGTAACAAGAATTCAGACTACAATCGGAAATTGAATAGGAAATAGCTGGTTAATATTTTTCTTAATGTTGACTGGCTTGTGGCTTCCTTTTAATATGATGTGAAGTGTTATGATGAGCTCTGTAGTCTACAGACAAATTTGCATGGACCTATGAATACTTCTGTCAGATGAGAACACTTGACAGTTTTTGTCCTGACCTCGTTAGCTTAACCTGTAGATAATAACAATTAGAGGGGATAACGTATGAATGTTGCATAAAGCGTGAGGAATGTTTTTAAACATAGTGTCTGATTTTTATGTTTGTGTTAAGTCCTGCATTTTGTTTTGTTATGTTGCAAGGGACATCCTGGGAATGATTTGTGCATTTTGTTGTCAGCAACACATTAGTTACTGAGCTTTGTGTAGACCAACTCTTTGTGTTAAGATTTCGTGTTTTGCCCACTTTATGTTTAAAATAATTTAGAAAATTAGACTTGTATAACAATGTGGAATAAGTAACAGTTTAGACTTACTAACCAAATAGACTGGTATATTTTGACTCAGATGATTATGATTCTGGGGTTTGAATATGTGGCCTCTTCAATTCTGAGCTTTTGATATACAAATAAACAGATTGAACACACACACACAAATATGAATAATGTGACTTTTAAAAGTGCTTGTTATCAATCTCTGCAATCCCAGTAAGGAGTCAGGCTCTTCCTGCTGGATGTCTGGCCATGTTTGAAAATGATGGCTTGGGCTTCTCTCTTCAACCAGCTGCTTCCAATGTTTTGCCCCTCTCCTTGTTCTCTTCTGAACAGTGTGGTATCCAACTCTTGTGCCCACTTGCTGTCATTCATCTGACTCTCCTTTCAGCAGAAGTGGCTGTCACTGATGCATACTGCTGCTACCTCGTACTATCCAGTGCTTATTCATGGTGACTTCCACTTTTGCAGTGTTAATACAGCCAACCCTGTTTCCTAACTTCTACCTCTTCTAATGGTGATAATTCAATTCTGTCGCTCATCAAAAACAATACAAACAAATCACCAGATACACAGCGATGGTCTCTTTGTAACATTTGGGTAGAATCCCACTTCCCTGACCATTACTGAGTGTCTTTCACAGCTGCTTAATTTTTTAATATGAATACAGACATTTGTACAAATTCCAGAGGTATTGTAGTTTTAGTGTAGGTCATGAACACCCTGTATTTCTGTTACTTTTACAGTAATTCAGACTTGGCAGGAAATCTTATTTCTAGCTACGTTACATGAAGCCCAGAGTAGCTATGATACATTTATAGCCTGCTGTATGCCAAACATGGAGTAAAGGGAGAAGTATGCAAAGAGGTACCATGTTAATTTTTGGTGTTAATTTTCTATTGCTGACTCTTGTTTACATCTTAGAATTAGTCATTAGATGTAGTTCCTACAGAAGCACAAGTGCTTGAATGCACATATGTAACGCCACGTTACAATGTTTTGACTTGATATACTCAGGGCTTTAGGGCACATCTCTGGCCTTAAATATATCCCTTATTCAAATATAGGCACACATCCCCTTCTGAAATAAAGTAGGAATTCAAGACTTCTCTAAACTTGTTAATTTAACAAGGTGATTGCATGAGACTAAGACAATTTCAGACGTTAAAAAATATGGTGGTTTAGAAATCTATTTTGCTGTACCCATTGACACTACTGACCGCTTAGCGGTTACTTTGAGTGGTGATAGTAAGTCTGTAATAGTCTCTTTAATGTTTCAGTTTTAATGGTTTCATCATTGTTCTCTGTCTGTCTTTACTTTTGAATTTTAGAACCTTAAGAATGGCCTCTCATACAAAATGTTTATAATAATAAAAAAGCCTTAAAATATTTCTCTGAAATTATCTTGGGAGAGAGAGTCATGGTTTAATGCAGCCATGTCTGGTTTATACTTTTTATATTACTTAGTTGCTGCTGAAGATTTCTGCAAATGTTTGACAGCCTTGCAAGAAATATTGGAAAGTAGGGCTGACAAATCCATAAAAAATAGAGAATATTCTGTATTTCAACCCTGGAAAAAATTTAAAGCTGCTCTACTTTGTTTGCCTCAGAGAAAATAGAAAGCTTCCACGTTAAATAGGCTTGGTCTAAAACTGTGTGATTGTAGGGGGAGGAAGTTCTCTAATGGTTAGCTGTTAAATACACAGTAGCAAATTAAAGCACTTTTTCCAAATTTTGGTTTAAGTTATGAAGGTGGTAGTGGTTCTCCTGGAAAATCAAGCCTCCCATTTCACTGTATGGAATTGGGGATACAGTGCATCTTTGGTTTTTATAGTGACTACCCCTTGTAGACAAGGCAAAATAACCATGGCAGCATATGAAGTGGTAACTGAGAAGGAACAGACTTTTTTAACCTTTTCTGAACAATCAGCCTTTTCAATTTGTCATGTGGGAATGTAGTTACGAATAAAAGTTTGACAACAATTAGCAGTTATTGTGTATTCCACAGTTTAGCCAGAGATTACAAATTTAGTATGAAGCCTATGCCTGTGTGCTGCTCCCTTCCCCTCCCAGTAAGTCACATTAACTTCATTCTCAGTGGGTGTTTTAAAGTTCTTTTGAAAAATGAATTTATGAGTGCCAATAAGAAACATAAAATTGATTTAACCACAGGTTTTCTGCTTGCTAATTTGAATTTGATTAAAATCTATCAACCCTATTAATTCTATAGCATAGTGTTAAGCAACTTGGACCAGGAGAGGGATCTTAGCCTGTCACCCTTGTGCTCCTTGACATGCTCAACCATATATCTTAATTTCTTGTCTTGTGGTATGAGAGTTCTTAAGGGCTGCTGGTACTGCTATTGAGGTGGAATATCATTAGAGTTACTGATCAAATGGTCTTCATTAACTCCCCAGGGATTGATTTTGGAATTCTTGAACTGCGGAAGGGACCGAACTTCATACGGTATAACTAGGAAGAAATAAAGAATATAGCAGTTAAATGTGCTGTAGTGTGTTCCAAGCTCTTATACAGACACTGTGAGTGAAAGCCATATGTGTGGTGCACTATGTAAATAAAAAGATCAGTGTTTCCTAAGAGGAGGAGGAGGGAGGTGACAAGGTTTAATTTTGGGGATTGGTTTACTTGACTTGTTAGTTGAGCTTATTAATGATGATTGCAACATAAAAGCAAGAGTTCACAACTATTATTCTAAGGATGTTGGTTGATAATATAAAGCGGTGCTCGTATTGGCTGCAAGAATCAGTATCAAAGTAGTAGACAAGTAGGTAGTTTGAGCCATATCATTATATGACAGAGCTCAAGTCATTTTCATAGCTTACACTTTTAATTAGTTGGTGAACACAACAATGCCACTTTTTTTCTGAGCTAGAATGTTTGCTTGCGTGCTTGTGTTTTAATCTGTAGTAGGTATGAAAGGTTAATATAATGCAATACTAATTAATTTACTAAACTAAGGTGTTCCATGAAAAAAATTCTAAACTTGTGCATACTTGTATAAGTATGAACTGAGTCTGTGTTTCAGAGTATCTTTGCCAGGTGATGTGCTGGTCGCTGCACCCAACCTGCTGAAATGTACAGTTGCATATATACTAAATAATAAGACAGTTCAATACAGTTGTTTTAGAAAGGTAGAATTATGATGCTGTAATTGAAAAGGACATGAGGATAATTTCGTGTTAGCCTGCTTTTCTGTTTTCCTGCAGCACTAAAAATTTCACCAGGTCTTCCAACAGATAATGTTTAAATTGTTTTTCATTTGAACTTTGGACTTAAGGGTTGGTGTGATCACAAAAACTAAACCAAACAGAAATTTAAAGATTAACCCTTAGCACAAAGAGCCCGAGATCACAAGAAACACTGTGACAGTGTGACATTTAAGGTAACCATCGGGGGAGCGAGCAGTATTGCATGTACGTGTACAGATATTTTTTATAGTCAACAGATGAACTGTTTCATCATTTTTTAATCAACAGATGAACTCTTCCATTGTCAGTTTATTTTTTAACACCCAACTCTAACTTGTAGCTTACACCATCGTATGCTGTAAAGTGATACAAATTCCAGGCAGCTTCTAGTAATGGAAGGAAGTCAGTAAATAACTTCAAGTGGAGGTATGAAAAAGGAAAAACAGGTTGGGCATGCATCTCTAACCTGCCTCTTTCCCCCCTCCCTCTGTCGGACTCTGGAAAATGTCCTTTGTTGGTTTTATAAAGTCCTATTAAGTAGCAACACATTAGTAATGTTACTAGTGTGTTCAAAAATCAGGGATGCTGAGCAAGAAGCTGTTTTTATGGAACTAATGCTTCCTAAAAACAATAAATATGTACAACCAGAGAGACTTAAATATATCCCAAGTGCTGTAATACTGCTGAAAGTAGTGCTCAGGTGGCAGGTATGAATGGAACAAAAATAATTTGCACAGGCTTTGAGAAGTGATATTGCAGGAGACATTGTGGGGCCTCTAACATTTTCACTAAGAACTTACAGCTGGATGCATAGAGGGAGAGAGATGAACAATGGTTCAGTTTGAGGAGGAGATAGGTCGAGTAGAAAACAGGCTTGTCTGTTTTCATCACAGAGCATGTACGTGGTTGCAGCTGAGATTAACCTAGAAATAAAGCTGAATGGGGAAGGAGGAGGAGATTAGAAACGTGCATCGTATTTCACCTCCCTCAAAACCAAACCTCTGGCTTTGCTGAGGCAGCTTCTCTGAAGGCAATGCTGGAGAGGATCAGAAATGAGAATAAGGGAAGATACCAAAATAGAGTATTGTTGGCTAATGTCTGAATTACTGATGGAGAACGTTAGAGTACTCTCTAAATTTCAGCTCTTGGTGGGTTGGTGTAAACTTGGATAAGGTGCTCTCTGTAGCTGGTGTCTGAGCTGGCCAAACAGGGTCTAAAACATCTGGCAGAGAGGACAGCTTGGAGATGAAAGAGAACAGCATGGACAGTTGAACTGAGAGGAGTTTTTTGCTACAAGTTGGTGTTCTTGGATTTTGATCAGCAAGCTTTTGAGTAGGGAAAGGGAGTCAATACATAAAGAATTCAGATGAAACAAGTTGGGGGGTGGGGAGATCAGAGTAAAAGAGCAGAAGTTTGAGGATTTTCCTTGGTGTAGAATCATAGAATTACTTAGGTTGGAAGAGACCTTTAAGATTACGGAGTCTGACCACAGCCTAACCCTGCCTAGTCCACCTCCAGACCATGCCCTCAAGCACAACATCTACACACCTTTTAAATACCTGAAGGGATGGTGACTCTGCCACTTCCCTGGGCAAATGTAGACTACTTAAGGCATTGGATGGTAATAGAGGAGTAAGTGCAAGACAGGAAGGAGCAAATAGTTTCAGATAGCATGGATACAAAACCGGGGGGGGGGGGGGGGGGGGGGGGGGAGGGAGTAATTTGCAGATCCCCTACCACATAGTTAATAATTACATGAAATTGTAGCCTTTTGAACATTAAAAAATGCACGTGCTACAAATGTTAAATTTCCCAAATTACAGGAAAGGATTTAAAAGTTAAATGATAAATCCAAAGAATAATGGTTTTCTGCACTCTAAGAACTGAACAGTAGCCTCTTCTGCACTGATGATTGTTTTTCCAAAGTACTTCTAGGAGATTTGTGACTTACTGTGTTTCACTAACCAATTCCAGTATAGTTCAAAATTATTTTTAAGTCTGGCAGAGTTTTGGTGTAGCAAAGGAAAAGCATCACCAGTTTTGTGGAGGGTGATTTCTCAGCATTCTTGGCAGGAGAGAAGCTGTATTCTCAGTGCCATTTTGGGCGGTTGGTAATATTTTCATGTAGATGTAAAATAAATAACACATTTTATCTGTGAATGTTTGATCTTGTGGCCAATCCAACCACGAAAATGGGACTCATATTTTTATGGCAGCACTAATCAAATCTAGCCAAGTTATGATATGAGGTCTGGTATAACATTCCTTGCAATAGGCTGTTACATCTGTTTGTAAGCATTCTCCTACAAGCTTACACCCAGTATCATCTGCATGGAGTGAAATACACAGCACTCATGCAACTCTCTTTTCTTAGGTGTTAGCCCTACAATATTTGGGATGGAGCCAGATCTTAAATACAGCATTGAAATATTTTAAAATAATGACATGTCAGGTTGTTTTTTAGATAAAATCATTGCTTAGAGGAGTAACTGCTGGATGCATACCTCAAACACAATTGTTTAAAAAATCCCATTGCTAAAAGGACACCATGTAATTCTTTGATGTGATCTGACTGGTTTGCTTTGTGTACTTATTAGGCATTGATTATTTTTTTTAATGTTCTTTCACAGATGTGGTATACGGTCAAACACCAGTGTTCAAATGCTAAAAATTCAGTACAACTGGAAGGGCTAAGTTTTCAAAAAAAATGGGTTTGAAAACACCTTACACATTTAAATAGCTCTTACAGTACAGCATGATGCATGCAGACAGAACACTGAATTCGGTGCCTACCAAGTGGAGGTATAATTACTCATTTTCTAATTACCTATTTAGAATACAATGATTGAATGCAGTCACCAAATTTTTTTTTTGTCTGCACATTAGAATTTTTTATTATCTTCATTTAGAGAGATTAAAAAAAGGGATCTCTAAGAGAGAAACCTTTATGGATCGGTCACAGCTGTGCTTCAGCCACATTTTGTGCAAGTTGCAAGCCTGTCCTCAGCCTTGGACACAGAGGCGACTTCAACGTGCTCACTCATATGATGGAACAAAACCACACGTGTGTGTACAGATGTCATACTTGAGGTTGCAGGTACACCTCTTTGTATATGGAGAATTTCCTGTGAAAAACCTTGAGGTCAAAGGCTAATGTTTTGCCCTTCCATACATTCTTTTGTCGTACAGGGGATTTACCCGGGTGATGCCCATCAGTGCAAAGAACACATCCGTACATCAGTGTGCAAACAGACTCCAGTAGAAGTGGTTCTTTAAATTTTGAATTTTATAAAGCACACATGATACTAGTAACCGTTTCTTTCCTTTCCAAAATTAATTATAAACTAGACCAAAGGGATTAGGTTAATGGGAAATCTGCTCAAACACTTGTAGAACAGGTGTTCTAGGTCTTAAAATTGGCTGTACCTTTCAGTGCCCCAGCTGATGTTAGTATAAAGGGCAGGAGTTAAAGCTCCAGAATAAGGGATGTCCTGATTTATAACACAGTTAACAGCTGATAGGCCTGTCTGTATTCCAACTTTCTCATCCTAAATGTTGTTTCCTGTTCGTCCATCCCTTAAACTGAGCAATCTATTTTTTTTTAAAAGTAGTAACTAGAGGTGAATTGAAGGTACAGGAAGATGGAGCTTTGATAGTGCCTTTTCAGTAGACATCTGCACAAAAAAGAAATCAGAATGCCCTGTTCAGAACTTGTAGTATTAATGATAAGGAAAATGCGTTATTTTAATTATTATTGCCTGTTTAATGTGGGATTTCTTGCAGCCATGTCCTTGAATAACCATTTCTTAACAAAAACGACACAATTTTGTAGCCAGTGATCCATGACTTTAAATATTTGGAAGGGCTATTGATTCACTGAACTGGAAGAAATTAAAGATGTTCAGGCATGTTATCAAAAGTAGAATTACATGGATTATCACTTATATTTGACCACATATATTCTATTTACAGCTTAAATATATTTTTTTTTAAAAGCCAGGTATGTGTAATACAGAATTCAAGCGATCTGCAGTAGCCTTAACTAAACAGCGGTGGTGGTGGTGTTTTAAATCATGTATGTGTAACATTACAAGAGCTGTTAGCACCTACAGCACCTCCTCTTGTTCCTGTGTCACGGTCCCCAGCATGTACCTCTTTCTGTTTGTGGTAGTCTCTCTCTCTCTAGGTAAATGGTCCATAAGACCAATGATTCCATCAGCAAATTATCCAGAAAATGCCGTCAGGGCGTGTGGTGACATTTGTGCCACCGGTGGTTTTGTTGCCATTTCAGTGGTCTAATTAAATTGGCAGTTTTCTCTTGTGCCCAGCATCGGTGTCTCCCTTCCTTTGGCACCTTAGCTCAAACCTTCTCCTTTTCTCTGTCCTTTTAACTGAATATCAAATGCATTATTGATTGTTCCTCTTCCACCCTCCTCACTTCCACTCCCCTCAACTGTTTTCTTTTCTTTTTCTTTTTTTTTTTTTGATTGGCAGTATCACCCAGACAAACAGAAGGCAGATGTGCCGGCAGGAGAAGTGGAGGAGCGCGTGCAGAGGTTCATCGAAATTGATCAAGCGTGGAAAATTCTAGGGAACGAAGAGACAAAAAAAGAGTATGACCTGCAGCAGCGTGGTAGGTTCCTGCCAAGGAGTGCTGTGGTGGCTGCAGCTCTTTAAATAAGCAGGGTCTGGGAGTGGTAGTTAGATGGTATTTTAAAATGCTGTTTATTGCTGAACCAAATGTTTCTTTCGCTCTTGTCCTACTTTCAAATGTGGATCCATTATTTATGGCTCTTGCTACACATACATTAGCCAGCGAAACAGCAAATTACTTCCAACAAAACATTAGGTGGCGTTATTCCTATTAATTTGAATGAATACAAAATTTATACTAATTGCAGACCTAAGCCCTTTTTATTTTATTAAGGCAGCTTCACTAAGTGTTCACAGTTCTCAGTCTTATACTACATCCTGGTGCAGTATCTTAGATAAAGGTGTTAATCCATTTATACATGGTGTTGGGTGTGGATTTATAAGCACTTCAGAATCATTAAGACACGTTCTTTTCGGCTCTGTGTGTGTGTTTTATGGTAGCTTTCATAATTCATCTGTAGTCTAAACTAGTCCTTTTAAAAGCAGGTTTATAAATAATATTCCAATATAACACATTAACTAGGCAGCTCTGGCATGCATTTCTTTTTATACCTCTCAGAAAATAGCTTCTTAAAACAGTGACAGGCTGTTGTGAGAAAGGAAGGGGGGAAATGTAGGTCAGGTCTGTCACACATGGGCTACCATTACATGAAGTGATAGGCTGTCTTTCTGCTCTGGCCTCGGGATAGGAGTCCCTCAGCCTTCCATTAGAACCTTCAATAAATGTATATCCACCCTACATGTTAATGGGGGGAGTCAATAATAGTGTATTGCCTGTGGGGAAAACACTCAGTCGCACTCTGCAGTAACACGCTCTGGTCCAGCATTGACGTGTACCCACCACCACTTTTGAATGTGTCTGATAAAAGCCCACTGTCTCTGCAGCTTGTTATTGAATTCTCTTCCATTGTACATTGGCACACCATCAGACCTTTCTCTCTTGTGCTGATTTTTAACTCCCCTGCCGCTGCAGATACCAGAACTTTGAGAGACAAAGGCTTAGTCATTCTGGCAGATATGCATCACTGCAGGATAAAGAGAGTGATACATAATTGTATATACCCAGTATGAATTCTCTAGTTAAATAATCTTGTATTTCAGACTTCGGGTTTTCGAAAAGAGGGTGGAGGGGTGAAAGCAGCATTGCTGAATAAATAGGTTTTCACATGGAAAAAAAATTTATCTCCTGCTAATTTGTTATGTAAACAGAATCCAGATCAAACTTAAATATATTTTCCTCTCATCTTTCAGCTTATTGTTTTTAAATGCCTGGATGTAATGCCAGAACAGGAATGTCTGCTACCTGGCACTGTGGTACTGGCTGCACCTTCCATTTTCACAAACTACAAGAACAGGAAAAAAGAAACATCAGAGATTTTTACACGTGTTTTTTGTATCTAGCGAGCTAAAGCTTAAACACAGACCATGAAGTCCCATTTTGCTTGGGTCAGGTTAATCTACTGAAGTCAAGAGCTACATCAAGATTTAATAAGCTACTTGTTTTCCCATGGAATTTTAAGAGAATTGCTATAAATTAGTTTTGACAAAATATATTCTATAGTATTTTAAAGGTTATCTATGTTTCCTGAGATGATTTGCTTTTTCTCTTTTGTATCCAGATGAGTTCTTCTAAAAGCCATCTCAAGATTCTGTTTAAAAACAAACGGAATTGTACCACATGTATTTGGTAATGGGACAGGTGTGTTTTAATAGTGTGCCATTCACACGTGACCTGGTGTTTCAAACTAAGCCACATGTGTCACACATGTGCAGCATTGCTGCATTCTTTGCAGCATGTTCCCTGGCAGCAAAATGATAGTGAAATAAATTCTAGTTCTATGGATGCCTGTCAGGTTGCTTCTGAAGTCATGATTCTAGACAAATTTGTAGACACTGCTGTAAAAGCTCACAGAAACAAAGGAATTGAGACAGCAGCTATGGGGAACAATGATGAGAGAGATAATATAGCAAGTTAGTAAGGCTGCAAAGCCTAGGAAGCAGAATCTGAAGGATGCCAGTGAGCACGTGTGTGTGGCTGCCCGTCAGCAGGGAGTCCTTTGCACTGTAGTCTTTCCCGTGGCACAGATTTTTTCATTTGTATGTGCCTTGAGTTATACTAACTAAATCTTACGTACTTGGCTCAGAATTTCAGTGGCCAGAGAACTTCTAAGAAGTTGAAATTCTGTAGGACTCTATGGTTTTTAAATTTCTTTTGTTTGAAGCAATGAGAATAAGGAGCACGTGTGCTTCCATAGCTTAACACTGTTTTTTTTCTGAAGGTTTCACAGTCATCTCTCTGTTGGTTTTGGGTTGGGGCTTGGGGTGGGGTTTTTTTTTGGTACCTTCAGGCTACAGTATTAAAGAGGAAAGGACAAACCTCAAACCATTTAGGGGTTTGGCTCAAATACTCACCTGAGCTTCTCTGGTCTGGAAATGTTAAAACAACTGCCTTTTTGTATATTATGTGAAAACGTGTTTTAATCGATTGTTTCATCCTATCTTTAATGACATATTCACCATTATATAAGGGTATTCTTATCTTTTGCTTCTGACCCCTGTGAAAAATTTGGGGGGTGCAAAAAAAGCTGCATAACACTTTACCGATTGAGAATAGACTTTTTTTTTTCCTCAGCAGATTTCTTTGAGATTTTTTTTTCTTTGGTTTTGTATCCTTTTTAGAAAAGATGAACATGCAGTTGACATCAAGTTTGATGGTAGTAATTGCCAGTTTTCCAGTGACTTGGAAGTCATCTAAACCCTGAAAGTTCACACTTTTGTCACTGTTTGAAGGAATAAAAAACCTTTCACAGAATCAGAGAATTATGTAGGTTGGAAAGGGCCTTCACAGGTCATCTAGGTCCATCTATTCACAGCAGGTGCTCATAGATTAGTTGCTCAGACCTTTTTCAGTCTAATTTTTAATGTCTCCAAGGATGGAGATTCCAGAGCTGCTCTGCACAGTTAGTTCTGGAGATTTTGAACACCCTCACAGCAGAAAAACCAAACCAACCAAAAAGCCCAAAGGAAAACCACACCCAAAACCATTTAAAACAATTTTTTCTTCTATAAAGTTGGATACAAGGACACACTTTGCTTTTTACTTCTCAACCTTCCGTTGTGACCCTCTGAGAAGTCTTCTTTAAACCCTCCTATTAGGTAGTTGTAGACAATGAGATCACTGAACCACACAATGGTTTGGGTTGGAAGGGACCTCCAAGGTCATTTTGTCCCAACCCCCTGTCATGGGCAGGGACACTCTCCACTGGACCAGGTTGCCCAAAGCCCCATCCAGCCTGGCCTTGAACACTGCCAGGGAGGGGGCAGCCACAGCTTCTCTGGGCAGCCTGTGCCAGGGCCTCACCACCCTCACAGGGAAGAATTTCTTCTTTATATCTAGTCTGAATCACCCCTCCTTTAGAGTGCCCTGCTGATTCTGTTGGACCTGTGTCCACTGGGATGCCCAGGTCCCGTTTTCTGGAGGGCTACTTTCCAGCCCATCTTCTGCCAGCCTGTATTAGTGCACTCGGTTATTCCATCCCAAAAGCAGGACTTAATCTTTGTTGTACCCTTTATGTCCCGGTCAGCCCATTTCAGTGTTCTCTCAAGGCCTGTTTGAGTAGCTGCCCTGCAACTTTTGTGGATTTTTGTTGACTTATACAGAGGAACTCTGTATCTAAGCAATCACATAATTAAGATAATTTACTAATTATTTTAATTTTTAATTAGTAATGAAGGGATGATTCATAAACTAGTGATTTTGATTAATTTCCAACACTCAATATAGCAAATCAAAGGAAATAATGGGATTGATACTGAAGCCAGGTGCTTTGTATAGGTTTTTGGAGCAGAAGGTAGAGAAACTTAAAAATCTAGGTGTGTTTTATGTATTGCTCCACTGAGGTTCTATCCAGGATGGTATGCATTTATCTGGTGATAGACACAGTCCATAATGTACAAGTGTTTATAGGGTGGAGAATGTCATCACCAGTAGGAACCTTCACATCTCAGTGCATACCTCCTTCTGACTCTCAGTTTTTAAGTTGCATGTTTAGAAAAATGTTGCAGATGCCATTTTTCATCCATGAATCGTTTTCATTTTGTTCTTGCTTTGTTTCTAAGACATAAGGAATTATGGGTCCTCATGGGAATTGCCAGGGTTCCAGCTTGTGCCATTTGTCTCTCAAATCAAGTCTAGCTTTACCCTCTCTGTACCTCCTTTAGGCAGCAGGGCACAACAGAAATCTTCTGTCAGCCTAAAAGAGCTTATTGCAAAATAATCTGGCTGCTAATTCAGCTTTCAGTGACAATCCTAATCTCTTTAAAACCCAGAACATCTCCGAGGATGTGTTCTCACTCTGTTATGTGCTTACTGCAGGCTTAGAATGGGACTTTTACCCAGGTATGCTCATAAATCAGGAGTCTGAAAACCCAAGATAAGGCAAAGGTGGCTCCTGCCCTGCTCCTTCCCCGTTCCTCTCCTGGTACGGGAAACTGGAAAGACTGGCTGGGAGATGGTCACTTTCCCGTTCGTCCAGCTTCCCTCCTGCTCCAGCAATAAAGTGATGATTCTGTATTAGACACCAAGATGTCTTACGTCATTTGGTAAACGGGATGCCAGAAGAATAGCCTTGCAGATCCCCTACAAGAGTAAGCAGAAGCAAGACAAAAGTCCATGAAAATGCTCTTAATAGCTGGTAGGAATGAGAATTGAAGACCTTGGTTATGCTGTTGTAAGACAGGGAAAAAACCATGCAGCATATCCTAGCTGTTTCTTCTTCAGAAAATTCCTTTTTTAAAAAGTACTCTTTGACCAAAGTAAAGCCTTTTAGGTGGCTGTTACTTCAGGCTTTTCAGTCTGTTATGCTCTTGCAGTGACAGAAGTGTTCCCTCCTCTAGCCATGGATTTCATGGCTGCAGACCCACAGCTAGTACTGCAACACAAGCTTTTTCCATAGCTCTGAGTGCTTAACTCTCATCTGCATTGGCTGCAAGTGAAGTAGTGTTACTATTCTTTTTTTTTTTTTTTGTAGTTGCTTAACAAACATAGCTTTTGGTAATAAATATTAACACCTGACTCTTGCAATCTCAAAAATGCAAGAGACAGAAAATGAAGTAATTATTTAAAAACTAAACAGCCTGTTAGAAAGAAAATAACTTCTGAAAATACCTGGGTTTTGAGTACTGTGATGATCTTGATACCGAGCAAATATTGTGAACAACATTTGATTGACAAAACAAATCTTTAATTATGTGTTTGGGTTTAAAAAAACAAAACTCTAAGAACACATGACAGATAAAGAGCAAAGAACATCTTTTAGGTATTATGACTCTTTACTATTACCATAAACTGTCAAAAGGGTTTTTACTGCTTGCAGCCTTTTCCCTAAAACTCAGTCTTAAATAGCCCAAGAAATATTTATTGTATCCCCAAGTGAAGCTTAAATAGCTTTCCTCTTTTACAATTTCTGAATGACCCAGCAAGGGCTCCAGTAAAGCTTTACAGAACCAAGCTGCTAATAGTTATTTAATGTTGTTCTGTAGCCTGAAAGAATCTCAGTAGATTTTTCCTTTTAATCTCTTTGAATTGCAGGCTCATAAACCTCTCTGATGAGCCTGCCAGTGTTTTCTTAGATCCTGCACTTGAGACAATGGAGCTGCAGAATCCTTTCACCTCTTGTTGTCAGACAGATCCAATTGAAGGCGAAGCCAGGCAGACTGTACTCCTCCTGAATTAAAACTTGGTTTTCAAGGTACGGTGGACGGTCAGGTCTTCAGAGTTTTTCCCTTTATGCTCAGGGATGTGTTTCAGAAAGTACACCTGGTTGTACAAGGAGCTCTACAGTGTGAGCAGAAGATGCGTGTAAGTAAGCCCACTGCAGAGCTCAGTACTGGTAATGGTACCAGTCTTAACCTACTGCCTACTCCAGCTAGGGGGTGAAAGTCAGCCTTGGTTCGCTTCAGAGAACCTCTAGTGGGAGAGTTGTGGCCATACTAATAGCAATGCAGATGAAATACCAGAGTCACTGACACACTGTATGACAGCTGTTAGGTTTGTAGTTCTGTTTCTAAGCTTCCTGAACTCAAACTGGGCTGTGCCCCTGTTTTTAAACAAGTGAAACATCTGGCTTTTTATTTTTGACATTTCATGCAGTTAACATTCCCATTAGATCTTACGAAAAACATTGTTACTCTGTGTAACTAGAATGTTACCCAGAACTTCTGTTTATGTAATTGAGAACATGCACAACAGTAACAATGACAATGACTGAGAGGGCGTCTCCCAGTTCTTTCACCTTTACACTCATGCTGGGTTTTTTTTTTTCTTTTAAGGTATTACGTGTGAGTGGGTTAATTTTATTTTAATTCTGACCTTTTCCTTACAGAATAGGTGTTCTGCAAAGGTAAGGTCAAAGATGCTGTGTTGATTCTGCCATTGTTTCCAATGTGTCCAATCTGTTTTAATCCCTTCCTTAAAACTAATTTAGATGAGCCTCATTATCAAAGATCTTTAACTTCTGTTAGAATAATTTAGTTGCAAAATAAAGACTAGGACTTAATATTTCGTTGTTGGTGGTTTGTTGTGGTTATTTTTTAACTGGATTTAAATGTCCCATTAAAATACCCAATTAAAAAACCCCTAAGTATTAAGTCTTGTCCTTCCCCAGTTATACATACAGATAGTAAAAATGCAAGGGGCTCATTTCACTGCTGGTACATTAATGCTGCTACCCATGTTACCATACCTTTTAAAACTGATAGAGCTATGCAAATGAAACAACTTTAAAAACAAAAAACCTAAAAAGCAACAAACCAGATCGGTTAGGTTTTAAATTTAGATAATTAACTGTAGAGAATGCTGTGATTAATCCTAGCAAGAGCCATACTTGAATAGTAGCCTTAAACTTCTTGCAGCAGTGTACACTATTTAGTTGTAAGTTAGGAGTCCTGTGAGTTAGGAGTCTTGATTTCCTTTGTTAACATGTGAAATCAACTATTAGACTGTTGATGCATGTGTGTTCTGAGTCACTACTTCAGTGTTTAAAACCTGTTACCGAATTTGGAAGAGTGATGTGGTTGCCAGCTGATGATGTTTGGTAATCAAGATGGAAATCCTCCGTTATCTGATGAGATAAAGGTTGGAGATACACAGATTTCTGGGACACTGTTGGAGGAGGTAGCGGCAATGTCCGTTTCTGCTTGTCAGCACAGAGCACGGAGCAGTTCCACAGCAGCAGCTGGGGACCATTCAGAATAGCTTACAATCTAGTACCTTGCTGGGGCGAGCTCTTGGGAATTAAAGTAATGTACCATAATCTGGGCCTCTGACTTTTTCAGCATATGCTCAATAATTAGTTCTGGAATAATAAACTCCTTCACTGCCAGCTTTTCATCGAAAGCTGCAGACAACACTATATACTCGAGAAAGCTTCATGCTATTAAACTATAAAATTTGTTTTAAGACTCTCTGGTCCAAGAGAAGGAACACCTAACAACCTGATTTAAACCTTAAATAAGCACTAATATTCTGAGTCTGGCCAAATCTAAGGCATTTCTCTGTGTGTGCTAAAGATCACCTTCCAGGCATTTCTGGTTCTTTAAGATACAGCATTCAGGGAGGTGGAGCTTCCAGGGGGCAGGTGGCAGCTAGGAGGTTTTTGGTAGTAAGTTGTAAGGGGATTGTGTCCTTTTTTTGTATTATACTTCACGGTCTCACTTGTAATTTTGTTGGCAAAATGTAAAAGGCTTATAGGTAAAGTCCTTAAGGACATGAGCTAGTGGTGGATGAGTCAGGGTTAGGCTATGGTTGGACTTGGTGATCTAAAGGGTCTCTTCCAACCTAGGCGATCCTGTGATTCTGTATTGTCACTTAAAGCACCCTGTGTGAACATGTAGATGGAGCAGGAGTGCCTTGAGAAATTTAAAAACTGCACCATTTGCATTTGGTACTTCAGCTGTGGTGCACTTTTAATTTCATGCTGATTGCAGGTGTTGGAAGAATGTAGGACTCAAATGGCAACAGATCTCCAGGGTGTCGGCCAGAACTGACCTACCTCCTCTCTGCGCTGAGAGACTGTCCTACAGGAACACTTGGATTAGTCTTGCCCTGAAAGTCTTTAATTTTTCTTGCCAGAAATACCTTTTTGCAAGAATCTTGGTGCTCTTCTCACATGCAGCCCTAAAGTCGGTTTAGTGCTTGTTGAGGGAACTTTATTTGGCTTCTCTTTTCTAAAGGTGAATGAGTTGCCTGGGAGAGACTGTGGGGTCTCCACCTGTGGAGATACTTAAAATCTGCCTGGCCAAGGTCCTGGGCTGACCCTGCTCATGCAGAAGGGTTGGACTAAGTAGTCTTGAGAGGTGTCTGCCAACCTCAGGCAAGGAGACACTCACAATTCCAGCTTGTGGAAGTGTAATTACAGCCAGGCTTTTAAAAGGTGTTTGTATCAAAACAAACATTTGCCTCTAATTTCACAGGATTGCTTGGGATGTACAAAAGTACCAGTTCCAGTAGTGTTGTCATTTCAGTATGACACCTTCACCATTTATTTCTCCTGGCTCCAGCAGGACAGTTTCCAGTTTATACAGATACAGAAATTAAAATTTGAGAGAACTGCATTTTTAACTGGTAACATGGTCTGGCTATAACTTCTGGTAGGGACCAGATGGACTGCTTAGTAATAGAACTATTAATCTATGAGGAAGAAATAAGGACCCGGACATTACCAGGGTTGAACATCTGTCATGTTTTCTTTTCAGAAGACAATCTGACAAAAGAATGGCCACTACATGCCCAAATTTATCTTGAGGACATGTCCTGGAATGAAGGTATGAGTTCCTTACTACTTGTTCCCAGTGCCTTTCATTGTCACTGTAAATGCTTTCTGTTTTTTCTCCATCTTCGTCCATTTTGTTACTGTATTCCAAGTTCCTTTTTTTCTTTTTCTCCGTATTTTCCTGGGATAGCAGTCTGGTTTGGAAACATCTTCCTTGATCTGTCATACATGTAACTATCAGGCCTTAGTTTGTAATGACTTGCTCTCCAAAGATCTTGATTCTGACAAAGTACCAAGTTCTCCTTGAGGAATTCTCCGTGTTGGAGTCCTTTGAACATCCCTGTGTTTCACTGATTGCACCTTTTCATTATTGGCTGTTTTAAAGAGACTGTGCTGACCTGGCTGCTTGGCCCAAGAACACCCCATAGTAGCTGGGAGTAGCTTTTTACAGTGGCAGCACAGGTACCAATACTCACAATAAAAACCTACAACTTGCATGTAAGAGCAGCTTTGGAACAAAAATCCGAAAGAAATTCTAGATTCTTCTCAAGCACTAAAGGCTTTTTCATTTTCTCTTTGGCAGATGAACAGTGTTACACTCTCTCATGCCGATGTGGTGGGAATTACACTGTCTTCAAGAGCGAAAGCAAAGAAGTATCTTTGGTTTGTTGTGACACGTGCTCACTTGTTGTCGAGATCCTTCAATGATCCTTTCAGTCAAGCACATGAAGAATTACAAACTGTTTAAAAGACTGGACAAACAGCAGCTGCTGTCCCCTATGACTCGTGTTAAAGGCACTGTGAGAATGAGTGCAGTCTGGCTTAAGAAGGGCAGTGTGCCCATTTGTTCACATAGCCCCGCAGACTACGTGAGAGAGGCTGGGCTTTTTCCTTCTGCAGCTAAAGAGCTATTAAAAACCTGTGGAACAGAACACTGAGTTCTGTACAACTGGAATGTATCTCCTGATGTAAACAATTCCCAGCAAACAACAGAGCAGCTTCTTTCAATCTCAGTCTGTATCAACTATACTTTGGGCCCTACCTCTTAGGTTAAATCCTTTTAGCAGCTCAGATGACAAAATTTAATCAGGAGGCATACACGTGAGAGTGCCTTGAAGATGAAGAAGAATATGGTCCATTAATGGGAAACAGGAATATTTTCTATGCTAAATATTTAGCTTACTAAATCCTCCCAAGGACTTGAGCCTCGGAAAGAGGTGGCAGAGACTTGCACATCTCTTACTGTGCACTAGACTGCAACACCGCATCTCCATTGCCTCTTCAGCTTGGAGCAGGAGCATGCTTTTGAACTGAGTCTCCAGCATCTGAACAATGGGATCTTCGTTTCTTAGTCGAATATGGAGCAGGATGCTGTGCTCTGACCCCATACAGTCCACAGGGCCAAACTCTATACAAGACCTGTAAGTGACTGGCAGATCTGGAACCCTGCTGTTACTGTCTTCAGTTCTAATCCTAACATACCACGTGACTTGCTAATGTAGGCATTGCCTAAGTGCTGTTCTGGATGTGTGATGACAAAATGCTGTCCTCTTATTGTGCCTTTATCATCACTTGTTAACAGTCAGTGCTAACCCTGGCTTGTAAACCCCAAAACTTGCAAATAAATCCCAGCCCTTACTGTGAATAGCACAGGAAACAGTAAGTCACGTGTCATTTTTGTTTGCGACAGCAGTATATCATTGCCACGTTCAAGCTGATGTAATCTCAGAGAGGCTTCTTTGTTTAGTAATACTTGTGTTTATTCTAAACAAAAATAGTTCCATTGATTTTAGTAGAAAATACTGTCAAAGCTGGCAGTAGTCACCTAAATCTTTTAATCAAGAAATCTATGGCCATTGGGGCTTGCACGTAGAAATCCAAAGTCAGTCAGAGGCCAGATCTGCAAAATAAAATAGTTACAAGAGATTTTTATCACAACTCAAAACTCAGTATTTTCATTTGTTACGGGGGCAATAGTTTCATGAACTGCATCACTTTTTAGCTCTTTGACTGATGGGGTATATAGGAACTTTTCTAACGTGTGTGTTTCCTTTATCAGGAGTAGTAAATAGCGTATAGCAGGAGGAACCATCATTCTGTAGTGGCCAGAGGCAATGTTGATTTATACACAGCATGCTTCACTATGGAGAGCCTCACAAGTCACATTGGTTTTTTCAGCCTTAGAAACAAAAACATTTCTAGAAAATATCTCAAATTCAGAAGTTTGGAGTTGCTAAGAGGTTTACAAGGTAGAAAAGACAAAGTATGTATGTTTGATCTAGGAGAAGGAATACTGTGAACATTACCTCCCAGTGAAAATAGTTCTGGGAAGTGTATGTTTGTATTTTCATGCTGGACACTTGAGCTGCAAACACCAAACCTTGGGAAAAAATTCCACAGGCGTGTAGGTAAGCTTATACCATGCAATTATGTATAAAAGGGTGCAGTGCTGCACAGGCAGGGGCCTCTCTGAGGAAAAGGAGCACAAATATGATCAAGTACAAGCACAAGTGTCAGAGAAAGATGCTCACCGGTAAGAAAAAAATCTTTCTCTCCAGAAGAAGTAGTTCATAGTACTGAATGCTCCCAGGAGTACTTTCCTCTAATTTAATTCACTAATTACATGTAGGCTGGTCTTGGATTTAAAAAAAAAAAAATAGTGATAGGGAATCAAGGGCATTCTTTTACACTTTGTCCTCTGTATCCCTTGACTACTGGTGTCTCTTCACTACATGTTCTTTCAAAGATGGCACAAGGGGATCAGCAGGAAGAAGGGAAAGAGATGATGTTGAAGAATGAATGCCCTCTATGGCTCTAATCCCATAAAAATCTCACAGCCCCTGTTCAAGATGCAGTAACCTAGACAGAAAAAGATGATGCACTACCTTGTTCCCAAAGCATCTGTCAGACTGAGGTTTATCTTGCTCAGTTTGCCTTACAGTCTGATCTTAAGGAAGGCGTGCAGTCACCTTCCAGGACCAGCACCTTACTCAGTGGAATAGCCACAGCACAGAAGGGGCTTTTGTTGCTTTCTGTGCAAAGCAGTAACACTCTCACTTTAAAAGAGGAAGCACAGTGCCAAGGTTCAACCCTGCTGCTTGTCCCCAGCATTGAAACACTGAGAGGAGAGGCAGTTAAGTATGGGAGACTGGGTGCAAGACATGGCATCATGTTACTACTAGACTATTGCTGATAGAAGATCTTTGGAATTAACCCTTCAGGCACCTTGCAGCACTGCATGAAGTTGCAATGAACTGGGTTGTGTGTGGGCCCTGGGGAAGAGGGAAGGACCTCCACTTCTGTGGACCTGAATAAGCCTCAAAGCTCACTTGTGCAAGTGCCTCAGAAAATTCTTTTGGGGATCTGCAAGTTAGGGGAGGGGATGAAGAACATCTGCTGATGCACAGAAGCAATGTCATGCTTCTATATGTGTATTAGCCAGTGAGATATTTAAGTTCCACACAAATCTAGGGACACAGACCACCAACAGGAGGGTATTTGTGATCTTGGTTAGAAGCAAAGTTATCTCCAGAGGGCCTGTGCTGGCTGCAGGGTGCATCTCAAGTCTGTCTTTAGCCTTAAAGGCAAAAAGGAGTAAAAGTGAATAGGAATATCCCACCATCTATCCCAAATGTAAGCTGATCTCACTAAAGGCCCAGAGAAGGAAGTTTCTTGGCCATTCAGTATGACACAAATCTCATTTCAAGCAGCTCAAATCAGATGTACTGCAATTTGACTTTGAGTGAGAGTAATCAAATTCAGTTTAAACACTTCTGGAAATTTAGTTTCAAACTCATCACAGTTCTCTTAGTGGTAGACTTGAAATGAAAATGGTGTTTTATCTAGTCTGTGTGCGGGAGAAAATGTGACAGACGCGGTCGGAAAGGAGCCAGAACAAGCCCTCTGTGTGAAACAAAGACATGCCACTGTGTGTAGTCTTCCCAAGTCTTTTAAAGTTATGACAGAAGTTGACTCTGACTTGGTGGTTTGAACCGGCTAGTCCAATTAGCAGCTCTTTCCCCTTGCCCTCATTGGTTTGGCCTACATAGATTTGATCTGATGGATGGGGAATAAATGGGGCTAAGTAGTTCTTCTGAAGATATACCACAGGTCTCTCTGTGACATGGAGCCCAAGTCCAGGACAGATATCCTCTCTAGGACAGGATGAAGTATGATTCCTGTCAGGGTGGGATTCCCTAGGCTTTTCTGGAATTTGCAGCTCCTCAGATTTCAGCAGCCTTTTTATGGAATAACCTTGTCTCTGTGGCAGGTGAAAGGCTGGGCAGGAGGAAAACGGGGCAAATGTAATCATTTACTGTTATATCTGTACAGGTTAAAAACCAGAACACCAACTCTGACTGAGAAACTTAGGTCTGAACTTCACAGTTAAGCTACAGGGAGAATGAACATTTTATGTTTTGCCAAGAATAGGTTGCCTAAACAAGGTTGGTACAAGCTTTCTCACTTCTCTTGAAATCAAATCTTTCCAAATTTTTTTTTCATTACTAAAAATATAACTTAGTATTGAAAGGCACTGTGACATCTACTTCCCCAAAATCTACTTTAAGATAAAGCCATGCAGAGCTTCCACACTCAAGGCAGTGAAAGATCTGTCAAGAGAAGCCAATCCTCTACTAAAGTGTATTAAAAAGCACATACAGGCTTCTCAGCCAGTGGTGTGAGAGCTAGCTGCCACTCCCCAGACTAGCTGTAGTCTGCTGCCTTTCAGCATACAACAAACAAGATCAATTCTAATGTGAATTAATGCAAAAACTCATTTGAAGAATAAACTCCTTTTTGCTTTTGTTAGGTACCATATACTTAAATCTCATTAAAATTCTAATAATCACTACCCTGTGCACCATCATAAAACTACTGGTCTAAAATTTGGTTAAATTATTTTGATCAAGTACCAAGTGATTGCCTATCATCTTAAGAGACAATATTCTGCAGTCCTAAAGCATTACTTCAGTATGTAATATCTGCGTGCAAGTTCCCCTCATTTCACAGAGTTCAGTGCCTGCTAAATTTCAGTTCATTAAAGTCTCACAAACACCTTTCTCACTGGGGTACAAGCTGGACACAAATTTGCTGCTGTGGAGAGATACTGTGAATAATTATGGCTGTCCGTATCCATAGGTTCTTCATCTCTACATTATCTGCTAACAATCCCCTTAAAGTAGTAAACAGTTTTCCTGTACTAGTGCATTTTTTCCAGATTTTTTTTTCAGTTGGATTATTAATACCACATTCTTACTAGGAGAGCTGTCAGCGTATTACCAGCACTTGTATTTCAGCAGTTACTAATCCAAGCTAAAGCCTGGGTCATAAAAACACCCCTATTTAGAATCAGCATTTTTCCCCTGGTGTACATGGTCAGGCAAACAATGCAGAGAAGGAAGAGAGAGCACCCAGTAAACACTAGGCAAGAACTGAAAGGAAATGCTATCCAGAAAGAACAGAGGTCAGGCAAAATCGGTGGTGGGGCTGAGTGGGACACGTTATTTGAAGCTTAGTAAGCAATTAGTGGTTGTGGTCAATTGCTACAGGCTTTTTCAAAAAGTCCTAAGTTGTGTTCATAAAACCTGTAAGTAAAGTATGTAAAAGTTTGTTATGCAAAGATCTCCTCCTCCCTGTGCATGTGACAGCTGCGCTGCACTACGGTTCTGTGGATGTGTTCAATCTACAGAGGAGTTTTCAAAACCTTTTTTAATTGTTTGGAACAGCACCATGTAAAATCCAGCTTCTAAAAGCTGGTGCCAAAGTCTGTCATAGAAACAAGGGAGGATGTTAGATTAAAGTTTTTATGGAGAGAAAATTGTCTTAGTTTCTTCTTTTTGGTAAGCAAATTAATAATGCACTTAATTTAGTGTGAAACAAACCTGTAGAATTGTTGAAGCAGGAGCAGGACGACCCATGAAGGTTTATACAATACACAATATTAATTCAAAGCCTTTTTTTTTTTACATAAAAAAAGTGGCAGATACAGAGGCACAGATTTGACTTTACTGTTATGGCTTTTTCACAGACTTAGTTGAAACACCAGCAAGGCCAAGCTACATAAGTATGTATCCAATCCCAGAAAGATAACCTTTCCTTCCATCTTTGGTTTCTGAATTGTCCAACCACACTTCTCAAATTACAGCAGTGAAACGTGGAGCTGCCCTTTGCTGCCATTTTGCAAGGGCAAGAATCAAATTGAGATGGAATGTACATCCATGCAGGAGGGTGCAGGTGTTTTTATCGAGTTTGGATTTGCTTGCAGAATAATTCATTTAGCTTCCAGAGGCAATGACTGCTCAAAGAGAGCTGATCAAAAATGAATCCTCCCTCAAAAACCCCCTACCCTTGCTGAATTGCTCTTTTACACCAAGCATGTTCGAGCTTTCCTTTACATTTGCTTTGGCCAGACAGTTAAGGCAGCACGTTTTGATACCTAACACCTGGCATTATAAAGGTATTAATGCAGCTGTTTTTAGATACTATAAATAGGTATACCTTAAAACAAATGCGTCCTCTTATCAGTCCATAAGGAACAGGTCCATAGCACCTGGAATCTGTAGAATTCCTGAGATTATCACCTTCTAACCAAACATGTCCTTTAGGCACCTATGATTAAGCAAGATCGAAATATAAAAAGCAAAGAGAATAGAATGGGATTAAGCAGAGTCAGCCTTGCAATGTATTTCCCGATTTCCATGTGCTGTATTTCATGACTGTATAATGAACTAATTTTTAATGGAATCTAGTAAGACACAGTGCCAGATTTGGAGGGCCGAGGAGGAGTGCTCCAAAGTATCTCTTCTATCATGGGCTCAAAAAACAATGGTTTGCAACAAAAAATCCAAAATGAAGATGTAAGAGGTTAGACCAATGTGACAGGGTCATTAATTTAATAGACTTCAAAAGAGGTCATTAGGATGTTGACTGAAAATCTGCCCTCCTGTCGCAGTAACAGCATGAACAGGGCAGCCACACACTCATCAACATCCTGGGGCCAGCACCAAGGCTAGACCTGTTAGTAGATTCATGATGAACTAACTGGTAATTGATTGTGACATCAATTACGAATAATCTCATCATTTTATCGGAGTAGGCTTGTCAAAGTTCTAATTAAGATCACAGTTCATTCTATGTGCAGGCAGAATCCACAACACATTATATTGCAATAATGATGATCACAAAACAGCAAATCCCTTTTTATAATTTGAAAATTAATGATGGTGACCTTATACTATATGACAAAGACCTTTCATTGCCTATATATATTCTGCATTAACTATATTACATACCACAGATTCATGGCATTCACTGACTCGGTGACAAAAGGAGAAATAGCATGGCTGTATTAGTTACCTAAATAAGAGTATAAAGCTTATATACATTAAAAAGTTGCTGCAAACTAAGTCTTTCACTTGGGACATACAACACTATTCCTTTTTTTTTTAAGCATTTCTGATGTAGATAACCTCTTACAAGTTACCCAGTAAAATACTTTTATAATCCATTTCTGTTTCTAGAATTCTAAATGAGGCTGAAAATGTAAAAGTAGCAACATAATCTCAATCTAGGTAATACTTAACATGGACTTTAAGGTAAGCAAAAACCAAATATACATTTGAAAGATTACTATGCCCACAATAATGAGGGGGTAAAATAGAAAAAAATAGAAACAAATTTTTTTAAAAAAATCAAACTCGATAAGAGTTGAGCAGTATGAATATTGATGTTTTGGAAATAAGCCACCTGGACTCCTAAATACCAGAGTCTAGATGTACAGATTTAGAAGATTACAGGCTAAAAATTAAATACCCCCTAGTAAAGTTTGGATCTGAACCTTAGGAATAAAACCAGGTCCGGACCCCAGGCAAACATCAGAGGAAAACGCAACTGAAGTGTAATTGTTGCTACTCAGGGATACCTGCCCAGGTAACACCTACTGGGAACCCTGCCTTTAAATAAGCCTTTTACACTCTTGCGTAGTGATGTTCCCAACTGGGATCTAAAGCTGGATGCTATCCAAGAGCCTCTTTGTTGAGCTGTGGCAAGTGTGTAAGCTATGGATTAAGAACCCATAGTTTGTCTATGACAGTGACAAAAAGACAGTAATCATGGAAAGTGTATCTGAGCCTGCCCGTCTTCTCCCAACCACCACCACCACCCCATGTTTCTCCAGTATCCAGGATAAGTGCTTCAGGCATGCCAGAGGGCACATCCCTGCCTCATCACTACAGAATCTATATAGAATCATGGAATGGTTTGGGTTGCAAGAGACCTCTAAAGGTCATCCAGTCCACCCCCCATCTAGTTGAAGGACCATCTTCAACTAGATCAGGTTGCTAAGAACCTTGACCAACTTGACCTCAAATATTTCCAGGGCTGGGGCATCCCCCACCTTTCTGTGCAACCTGTTCCACTGTTCCACCACCCTCATCATAAAAAAATTTCTTCCTCATATCTAGTCTGAATCTACCCTCTTTTGCTTTAAACCCATTACTTCTGGTCAATACAGGCCCTACTAAAAAACATATTCCCATCCCATCTTTCTTAAAAACCCTCTTTATTTACTGAAAGGCCTCAATAAGGTCTCCCTGGAGCCTTTTCTGCTCCAGGCTGAAGAAGCCTTTGTTATTTTGTAGGCATGTGAATGGAAAATCTCTCTCTCAAAGCCAGCTGGTTTCAACTAGATGGCCATGGCTTTTCTCCTGCCCAAGCAGCTTTGCAAACAAATTCACCGACAAGAAGTCAATTTAAGACATGAAATAAATAAAATTTCTATCCAGAGTCAAATAACCTGTGTAGAATATACTCCTCAGCACACATGGACACAGGTTTCTACTTGAGAATGTACCAGCATTCTTGTTTTCCTTAAAAATTGTGATATGCAGCCTATTGAGAGTTTCCAGCAGCAATCGTTAGATTAGTTCCATACTCATCTTCACTTACTCAGAGTGTACACTCCTCAAGCATTCACTGTGCCACATCTTACATGAGCCTGTTTTGCAGGTGTACATTACAGTGCAAGGCAGCGTTCCAAGCTTTCTCATGCAAACTCTTCTGTCCAGCATCTAGCAGAACTACAAATCAGACATCACACTTCTGTCATTCTGAAAGACTATCGCAGCCAACACAGAAAAGGAGAAGCATGAATTGCTCTTTAACAAGATAAAAAAGCAAACCCACATGACATTTCCCATCTCTGGAAAATGCATCGCTCCTTGCAACACGCTACTGCTTCACACCCAGGGCACGCCAGCTCCCCTTCTACTTCACTGGGTGGTTCCCACGCTTACTCACTTCCCTCTGTTTCTAGGCACAACACAAAGCTTGCCTGTTACTATATGAAATAAGGACCCTTCATAACTCAAGTATATCTAAACACCTCTAGACCTTCCCATCTTTCTTCCAGGCTCCAAAACCATGAAAAAATAACGCGCTTTGGCCACCTGTGGCGCATCACCTACTACTTCTAATACTATTAATAATTACTTGGCTAAACAAGATCTTCATATTTTGCATTCCAGATAGAACATTTGCAATGAACTATGTGCCTATAGCCTGAAATTCACCACTTAGTAACTTTCAGAGTTCTCCAATGGAAGGTATGACAGGACCCTATACCTCTAAAATTGCTATTAAGAGTACTGTCACAGTGTGTGATTCGGCCAGCAATAATACAGTGCAATACCTTTGCATGGTGCCTGTCCATCATTTAGGCACTTCACTGAAATCTAGGATTAAGACAAGCCAGGAAAGTATCATGAATGACATGAAACTGCAAAACCAAGTATCAGCCATAATTGTTAAGCAGAAGTTGTTTGCACCCCTTTGAAATAAAGGTTATGGCCAGAAACCCTCAGGGTTTACGCACCAAGCTGTTTCTAGACCACATGGCTGATTTCCATGGGATTACTCACATTTAACCAATTTATCACCTTCACTGAACCAGGGCCCAATCTGCAACACCTGATTCAAGCACAGTAGCTGGAAATAAGATACATTTTTAACTCTTCCCCTCCCCCCCTTCAAAACTTTTATTTGTAGAAGAATGTATTAATTATACACCAAGAGGCTGCTGCTGCCAAAGAACCCAAGGCAGTGGGAAAGCAACTTGCTTGACAATTCACAACACTGCATTTTGGTGTCCACAGGCTGTGGACCTCTGAGACAAAATTAACTGTATCTAAGCAGCACAGCTGAAATCACAGGTACTGTTACACTGCAAGATGGTGAATACAAAAAGTACTGACAAGACTGCCAAAAGCGTTTCACTTGGGCTGGGCAGCATTTCAATTCTCCCTTACACATAGGCTAGAACTAAGACACGAAAGTCTCTCAAGCCCAATGAAGCAATTCCACAACACGCTGCCTCTGATCGTCTGTGTACTAGTCTGGCTGAGCAACCTCTGTGCCTCTGGTTTTGTGCAGATTATCTGAGGATTTCTTTCCAGGGAACAGCAGTTCTCAAGCAGAACCGGTTATCTGCAGTGCAGCTTATATGCATGAGAATACAGGACACTGATCAGACACATGACTCTTCCCCTTCTCCCTTCCCAGGGCTGAGGGCTCTAGTACAGGAGCAGAGAGACCACAAGAGCAAGATTAGCATTCAGAACAACTGAGCTTGTAGCAACAGCTTATTCTGTTTCACCTCAGATAAAGAAGCGTCTTTCACTGTGACAAACTGGCTAAATTCGGGCTGCTGGGGTATCGGTAAAGTGGCAACACTGCAATACAGGTCAGGTACTCGATGTGTACTTACCAGCATCAAACATTATTTTACAAAAATGGGCAAGGGCAGGGAGAGGGAATCAACTAAGAATTACATTCTGTTGGTCTTTTTTAATCTCTCCCAACTTCAAAGCCAAGAGATGAGATCCCTGCGCTCTAGTATGTGCATTAACTGGCATATTAGAAAACATATGTACTGCAAATGAGATTAACAGATTATTACCTGCCTCAAAATCAGCCCAAAACCCAACTAAATTAAAATAGGCTTTTGTAGCTTGGGTTGGGGCTTTTTGTTTGTTTTCATGGGTTTGGGTTGTTGGGGTTTGTGATTTTGGGGACTTTTGGGGAAGGGGGTAGGTACTAATGGAGATGGAAAAATAGGGATTTTTGATAAATACATGGAGAATTATAAAGGAATCTCTTGCAATCTCTCCTTTTGGAACTCCAAGCAGCCTGTGTTTGTCAAAGAACATCAGCACATAACATCAGCTGGGAGTAGAAGTAGTTTGAATTTTCGTAAGGTCACAGGTATTCACATCACCTCCAGTGATATCAAAGTTTCCAACTTAAGGAGAACTTTAAACCATTCCCATCTTTTCAGTTCAGAGGCTTCCTTCTTGAGCTATGATAAGAACTAATCTCAGTGCTGGACAAAAGAATAAAGTCTGCAAGTTCTCATCTATCCCTACTAAGGTCTATTTAAGTGCCTCCTACTTTGGTACAAGCAACAAATGTAATTGCTTCATGGCCTGCGGGTGTTCATTTAACAAAAGACGCTTTTGTGAATAAACCACAGGTGTTACCTTTCTTGATTAAAGTGAAATATGATGAAAGAATCTACAATATCAAATGACAAATTTACTAAATACTGATTAAATTGCCTTATTTAAGTAAATGGCATCTAGTTAGGATAAAACACACCCCACAGAAATGCAGGACGTTTTTTTATCACTCTATACTTAAAGTCTCACGTAACTATTCCTTAATCCTTTATTTACTAATTCAGAACCCAGACTGAGTAATGCTTCATGCTTTTTTTTTTTTTAGATCCAGTTGGCCTAGGCACCATTTGTGTAGACTTATCATAAGTGTTGTCTGTGGTAAGGTATCCATCTATTTAATCCCCAACGACCAGCATAAACATTTTCATTTCTGGTTTTATGCTGGAAAAAGCTATCAACTGGTAGCAACCACACTGGAATCAAGCAGTACAGGAGATCTTAAATCATCATCTTCCAAGTATCACTAAATGGCTGAATTACCTAGAATTCAGTATGTCTTGAAAGAACAGAATAATTTACCTTAAATTTGTAGGTACGTCCAAGCAGTTCAGCTTATTGAACAGTTTAAGCTGCATATTTGTAAGCTGTAACATACCTGGTTGTTTCAATACACATATGAAAAACAATACATTCTGACCTTGGTCCAGAGGATTATAAGGAAAGGTTACACTGAAACACAAACAGGTTTTTATACAGAAATCAAATCCACTGTGGTGAAATATTTATATTATAAATTCATTCTCTGCATTGTTATTGGTTGTTTTAATAGAAAATTTATAAAAAGGTAAGATACGAAGATGTGTCTAAGTTTTGAAGTAATTTATTAGCCAATACTAAAATCACGTACCTTTCAATGGTAGCAGTGTTAACTCACATGCTACAAGGAAACTTAGATGTATTAACTTAAGTTTGAAGTTAGAAAAGTAAGACCTTTTTCTCTATTGTGCAAGCCTACCAGTTGACTGTTTTTCTTGAATAAAAATTTGGGGAAGCTGTTACAGTAATCTGTCAAAGCATTCACCGGTTCTTCGAACGTTTGTTTTTAACTGTTGGGCCTTCTAAACTTTGTGCAATGTGCAAATAGCTACTGCTGTTCTGAGCTTGCTCACTTGGAACTCAAAGGTTCGATCACTGCACTCGCTGCTTCATGGGAAAGGCCGCAGATTTTTCACATCAGAAATACCTTGGCCAGTCAAATGGCAGAGAGATACACTGTGGCGATCGGCAGAGAGCAACACGCAATTCAATACGAATTGTAGGTGAAGCCATGAAACCAGGAAGCCATGAAGCCATCCAGCCATTTTATTAGGTGAAATCACACAGATTATATACCTTTCTTACTGCAAACATGGCAAGCTAAAAAACTGCTAATTGGTTACACACACTGTTCACACCGTATTGATTGGTTAGTAACTATAACGAGTTCTGATAAACCTATCTTATAGCTAAATATTCTTAGTTTACCTTTAATACCTAAAAGCATCTGCACACCTGCTGTTTTGACCATCTTGTTATGGTTGGTTCCTAACATGTTGCATTACTCCCAAATACCTTCCCATAACTGCTTCTTGGTTTAGGATAGCCTGTACCCCTATCAGCAAGGCTGCTGTGTTTTGAGAATGTGATTATTAGGATCCTTGCAGCATGAGTAACTTTTCCTGTCTCATGGGAACAGAAGAATATTGTCAGGGCCTATGTCCTGGGAGAAAAGAGCTAGGCCGCTGGCAGGCCTGCTGTCTTCCCCAACAATACACTTTCTCTCAGTACCGACTTTTTGGTTGTTGCAGAAGTTCCAAACTGTGTTAAGCAGTAACTGGAACACCTGCATGCACTGTTTACTTCTATAAATATTCCCATTATATATGCATTCAGATCTAAAACATCTTGTTAAACCTGCTGATCAGGATCTGCCTGAAAAGCTATGTTCATAATTCTAAAAATCTCTAGCTGCAACCCCAAATTTAATTTTCCTTTTCTGAAAATATTATCAGGTAAAATTAATAAAATCTGAGCAAATGTTACTGTCATGAAGAGGAAGTAATAAGGTAGTGATTTGTCAGTCCAGACTATAATTAGTTTTCTTGATTTATAGAAGATCAATGTTTTGGAAGGAAATATTGATTACAAATCCAACAAAGATTACTTAGCAGTTTGCACAGACCTTTCTCACACCAATCATTAAGAAGGGTTTGATCCTTTTCTTCTCCAGAAAACAGGATATAACAGGGTGACCCTAAAGTCTGGTTCTGAGAACAAAACACCTATGGGTTCAAACCCTGACTAGAACTTGCTGGTTAAAACACACAACCCATTACCATCACTGATATGCACTAGACAGAGGGATCCAGCTAATAAGCCTGGTACCAACAATGGCTGATAGTATGAGCAGGGTTAAGGAATCTTTAAGGTATTGTCTGCCAACTGCATCAGGAGTGACCTGAATCTCTGCTAATTAATCTAAGGCCCCAGCTCTGCATGACCTCATCATCTAAGACAGCTGGGAGGCCTTAGCTAGTACATACAGAGGAGGAAAAAATGAAATAAGTCCTTCTTTCAGATGTGAAGCTGGTCTAGGCAGACTAAAACTTGTGCTTAAAATCTTCAGCAAGTCCTTGAGTAGTTGGCTTCATCATCCTGAGTAGCTTCCTGGAAGTTGTTACTCAGCTTGGAGTGAAGGAATAAAGGGAATTAAAAAATTTTGAGGGTTCAAACTGACTAGTACAGCCAAGAGGCTGTGTTCCATGGAGGAAAAGCATCTAGTGTGACTAATTCAGAAATGAATGGAACTACTCAGGGAGGATATTTCTTTATGGTTTTCCTTCAGGGATGAACTGGCTGAACAGAACAATGAAGGCAACATGTTGGAGCCTAAGCAGAGCTCTCCCCCATCCTGGTAAAGCTGGCCTGCACTCCAAACTAGCTGATACAGTGCAGCTGTCAATCTTAGTTCAGACCGGGGAAGAAAGAGCTGTTTGAGAAGAGACCTTGGCAGAAGCTCCTTCAGAAGTTGTGTTTAAGCTGAGCCTTTCCCTGTTGTCCTGTGCCTGAGTTATAGTGTGGGCATGCCCATGTCTGGCCACCTGCCTCGCTTCCTCCAAGGACGGAAGAATAAGCTACGGTGGGTGAATGGTACCTGTGCTGTTGCATCACATCATGCCACTCATCTAATCTTAAAATACCAAAAAAAACCCTCTAAGGGTAAAGAGACCAATCCACTGGAGCAGAAGAAACCCTGGGAATAACAGGAAATAGACTGATTAAATTCTTTGTGCTTCTTTTCCCTTGATTAGTTTTGAGAAATCAGAATTTTGATTCAGAATTACTTCTCAAAAGAGTGAAGATCAGCTCTAGTCATGAACTCTGTACTGGGATGTAGAAAGATCTGCAAACTGAACAAAGCTGCAAGCTAAACACACGCACCAAATCTGTTCCTTCCCACCAGCTATTTAGCATACCTGTTGCTTAGATCCGTGGCAAAAACTCTCCCCCAAGGCTCTAGAACACTAGAGCCACAGGGAAGAAGAAAGAACAGGGTATTTCTATTCTCCTGCCTGGCATCTGCTACAGCTCAGACTACTGGAATACTAAACCATGAGTGCAAACTAGCAACTACGATACTGAGGAGAAGGGAGAAAGAACCAGTGATTCCAGAACTTTACTTTTAGTCGCTAATTATGAAGTTTTCAAGAGACTACCCAATGGTATTCAGCACTCTGAAATTTTCAATCAGTGTTTTACGCTGTGCATCCAAACTCTGCAGCCCTGTCTGGTGATTAAGATACTGTGTTGTTTACATTAACACTATGTGATTCTTAGTACCCACGTAATATTCTTACTGCATTTGAGAAGGACTGTTTAAGAGTTAATTGCATTGTGCAATACCACTTCTCTGATCTGCAAACACAGTAAGATGCATTATCTTTGGAATTATGTTAGCTCTGGAGCTAACCACAGGATGAAGAGATGCCATCTCCGCAATGAACCTCATTTTAGCACAAGGTAAACATACTTCCCCCACATCAGCTAGTCTCACAGCATTAGCGGTGTGCTGTGATTGATTACCAGTGGAGTGTTGCTGAGATATGGATTTGTATCGCAGCTTTTTATCACTATGACTTGCAAAAGGCAGTTCCTTATTTACAGACTCTAGCTGTATTAAGTGACATTATTAGGTACTACTTTTGTTTAAGTGACACAAAGGCTTAGCATATTGGTGGTTTATGACATAGAAGCTGTTTTAATCTGATGACTTACCCCTCACTTTCTGAATTTGTAAATAGGACCTGCAGCAAAAGAACATATGGTACTAAAGAAATTAAAGCTGAAGTAAACGGCATTAAAATAAATTAAAATATAACAATAGGATACCCAATCTGAATTATAAACCTGAATCTGTATTAAGACTTTTTAAACCAGGAAATAAAAAACCTAAATATGAAAATTAAGCTTTTGATTTCTTTTTTAGAGACCATTTCAGGGGCTTACTGTGGTTAATTTCCTTATTAATCCTCATTACTCAGATCTCATAGTTAAATTAATAAATCAATAAATATGGTTTTTAATAATTGAAACTAGGTCTGAATATCACATTACTAAAAATTAGTAATTTAACTTTTGGTTTCATACCACATTGCTTCCAAGACAGTAAAAATGTTATGCATTCTTAAATGTTTATTACATTAAATATCTATAAACACCATAATTGAGCACAAAGTCAAAGAAAAGCCTAGCAAAACTTCCAGCCCACATATTCCAAACCAAGTACCAACAAAAAGACAATGAAAAGTTACATTTTCCTAATGCTGTAATACTATAGCAGCTCACTCAAAAAAGGAATTTCATTATCCTTTCTTTATAAATAAAAAAGATTCCTCTCATTCTGCAGATTCTATCATACTGTATGTAAACAACACAGTATCATATCATACCATAAAGGGTCCAAAGTAAAGACATACCTTATGTACTTACATTTTAATTTCAGCACCGACTTCATTTAAACCAATAAATATTATACATAGGATTAGTTCTATCCACTCATAATACAACAGTGACTCCAAAGAGAGTTTTCTGGTACAGCTTTACACTTATGGCACTGACAAAAATGACTTTTCTCATATGATACATTATTTCAGCTAAGTATAGCAGCAAAAGTATTTTTATACCACTACAAAGACTTTCACGTAACTGTCACTGCTGTACTGCGATTCTGCTCAACTGATATATCTCTTTTCAAACCAACTTATATATGATTTATTTTTCACATTATTATAGCTTGGAAGGTTGGTTTGTTGTTGGCTTGGGGTTTTTCTAAATCTACAGGTATCTACTTGGTTGTCTGTAGCAATGAGGTATGTCATCTGTGTAATTTTACAGAGATTAAATTGTAAACGGAGTTCTCTATTCTCCTGTCTACATACATAGAAAGCCACCCTGAGAAGTATATTCATGAATAAAACAGGATTGGAAGCAGGATCTGATTTTAGCATTCTCTTAGGCTTCCAAAGAAGAATCATGTGTGCTAGTGCTTCTAAGCATATAAATCTGCAACATAAAATCACAGAATCACACAATTGTAGGGGTTGGAAGGGACCTCAAGAGAGGGTTTCCCCCTCAGCAGTATCCAGTATGTTTGTTGCACTGCCATTATCTTGGTTACCTAATTTGGTAATATTTCTGGCATCTGGCATTTTGTATTTACTGTACTGGAATAAGTTTGCAAACATGACACTAGCTATTCACCACCACTCTGCAAAAGTTTTGGGATCTTTGACGATCTTACACACGCCCACAAAACCCACCTCAGGTTAATTCTCCTCAAGGAAGTATCAACAAAATGATCAGCCAGTTCTCTGCACATCTGCTGCTATTTGCTTTGAAGAATTTTGTGTTTGAATTATAAGAAAAAGTGCACAGCAGTGAGTCACTAACATAAGGAATCTGGTTTAACAAGTATCTAAACAGACACATAGGACTTTTCCCTCCCCAACAAGAACAATTTACTTAGTGAAAAATCCAGTGTAAGGTATGAGCACAAAGTACAGATATCTCTGTTGAGAATACACTCTTCCATAAAGGATGTGTCTCCTGAACAGATGGAAAAATCTACCTCTTCAACAGTCACTAAAGACAGGAGGAAAACATACACACTAACAAACAAAACCATTTTCATTTACATAATTTCTCCTCCTAGATACAAGTTATGAAGAACTAAGAAAGCTTGCATGACATCCTGGTAAGTACAAACATCTCCTGAACTTCCTTTTCAAGGCTAAGACAAGGAAAGACAATGTTCAGAGAAACTCAGTTTCTACCTTCTATTGCTGTACACAGAATTCAAGTTTCCATTTCAGGTTGTTCTGCTCTGGGAAATTCATATGTCATCTAAATTACTACACTCCTATAGGAGCTAGAAAATTTCTTTAACTTGGTAAGCAAGGTGGATTGGGTTGGGTTGTTTGCTTTGGTATATTTCCTTGATTAAATGGGAACACATTTTATTTATAGAAAAACGAAATGCTCAGTCTTGCCCTTCAAAAGGTAACAGAGAGCGAGCTCCTTTCTGTCCATGAGCAACAGGAGTGTGTACTGAAGCACTATCAGGGAGCAGATTAGAGGCAGGTGCCTGAAACTTCTTGCCTCAGCACTGGAGTGGAAGATACCAGAGATTGAACCCCTCACAAGAGGGCACGAACCATATCCTTGCTTTCTGGCCTTAGGTCTAGATTAAATCCAGACACCAAATCTAGACACAGTGCTGACAAGAATTTTCTCATTGATTTCCCTAAGGACAGACTCTGCTTCAGCTGCTTCATACAAATGAAGCAATGGTACCCAAAGGCATGCTGGTGAAGTTAGCTGTCTTACAGTAGCTACACTCTTTAAAGGATGTATCTATCCTAAATGGTATCTGGCTGCAAGAGGTGTTCCATAAACTCCTCTACCTTCACAGCACAGGACCTTACTATCTAGTAGCCAGATGCTAATTCTTCTTACTCTGACTGGATATGAAAAGGCAACAGAACATCTTTAAGATTCAGAGCATCTGTGCAAAATGTGATGTCTCCACAGGGTGCAGAACAGAGGTAACTCTTAAACATGCTTTTGGGCAAAGCCTCTACACTTTTCTGCCATTGTGATTTCTGATTATTTTTCTAATTGTAGCCTAAAAGGAATTTGCTGAAAACACCTTGTCACAAATCTTTCCAAACTTCTGCTAAGTCTGTCTTGCACAAGGCCAGGTATTAAGAATATTTTTTTCCTTTTTATTTCATCTTGTTACCTAACATTTTGGATAAGTTAAGAAAACTGCTACTTTCCAATCATAGCCAGGAAAGTTAAAATATTGTTATACTGAAATATAGAGATACACTAAAGCAAAATCCTCAAAGCTATTGCAGAGAGAAAATTTTAACTTCTTTGCATTTAAAATACAAGAAGAGTTTTGCCTTAAGACCAAGCTCTTGGGTCTGCCATCTGTACTGCAGTTTATGAAGAGAGTTTTAGAGCATTCTGCCAGGGAAGAAGACCTAAGCAAAGGGCAGAGCAAAACTTTCATCTGCCTGCACTTCCTACAGAGACAAAAGACACCAAGATAGACTGCCATAAACAGAGTTTACAAATAATGACATTTTACTGTACATATACAAGAAATAATTTATGACCATTATGATTTATGATGATACTCAAATATCGCAAATCCTTTACAGACTACCAGGCCTACTTAAGTAATCATTAATTTACAAAGCAAGAAACTCTAATACTTACATAGCTGTGACTCTTAAGGAAATCTGAAGGGTTGCTTGTGCAGACTTTATCCCCTTCCAAGCCAATTACTCTTTTACAGATATTTGATTTGGGGTCATTTGGGCTTTTCACAATTACAATATCTCCTCTGAGAGGAAACAAAAAAAAAACACAACAGAAAAACAGAAGAACTCTAAGTACAAACTCTTTGGCTAAATATATCTGTATCTATGTGTATACTCAAAAAATATTCACATGCATTATGAGTAGTTTCTTCTGCTGAAAATTCTTGTCTAAAATTTTGTTTCTTCACTTTCCCTCAGTAAAATTTTACATGCAGGTTCTTTACGTACATTTGGAGAGATTCTTTGGGTTTTAGGCCATTTATTAAAACACTTAAGACTGCATTTTAATTGACAACACCTTGATGAAATTAACGCCACTTAACCTGATCGTGTTGCTACACAGATATAAAATAGAGTAGATTTTGTGCTCCTAAATATTACTTTTCCGGTGGAACTCCAAATGTCCAACCTGACTTTGTAAGACTTTGTATTACTCCTGATAATATACATTAGGTTGTACAGTGAAGCAGCCCACCACAGAACGGGTGAGGATGTTGAGCCTACTGAGCTCTAAAACACAGCATTAAACTGACATTTGACAGACGATACTTATACCATTTGGTTACTTTACAACCTATCTGAGCACAGTGATACCTGCAGCCTCGTTTGCAAGCGAGACAAAACTGCTTTGAGAGGAGCAGTTATATTCACACAATAGAACAATAGAAGAAAAAATGGGGCGTCTTTGCAATTTTTGGACAAAGCTATAGTAGTGACTTGGACTAGATCCTAAATGAACTCTGACAAGTTGTTCAATGGGCTGTATGTGCTGATTACCTTAACTTCCATCAGACACAATGAGAAGAGATCTATGAAAAATTATAAATCAGAAGCAGAAGAACATATGAAAAATAAAAGACAGGTATAATGTAGTTCTTGACAAGCTCTGGCAAACAGAATGTAAAATCTAGTCTCAAAGGAGCATACTTTCGAATGCAATAAAAGTGGCGGCTAAGGTTCTCCGAAAAGACAATATCAGAATTTTGAATGGTTGGTTCCATTGAAGGTCCAGAACACTGCAAATTAAAAATAAATGAGAAAAAAAATTACTATTTCAAAGTACTTTTATCTATCTAAAACACATTAATAATCAAGTTATTTGCTAATAAATTAGAAAAGTTGTACTGTAAAGAACAACAAGAAAAGTGAGGTCCTCCAAGGAACATCTGATACAGTTAAAAAGGGAAGACAGCCTCTAACTCCGCTACAGCTCTGTATTCACTCAGGCTTGGTCCTGAACTCTGTGAGGTGCTGCAAGCCCCTGAGGATTCATTTCAGCAACTAATCTGCAGGGAATTACTTGGTGCAGCACTCAGAGCTCTGCTAGCTTATCCCTTTCTTCAGCCTCTGTAAAACAGAAGCATCACAGCAGCTGCAAGAGCAGCTCCCAGCCAAAATCTGCTATATCCAGCAGCAGTATCTGCTAGGTTTAGATACAGGAAGGCAAGGGCCAGCATAAAAATTCCAGAAATTTGCCCCAAAGTGGAAAGAAGAGCATTTCCTATGGCATTATTAGTGATGCCAGTCTTTCTGAAAGAACACATTTTCTGCAAAAGTGCTTCATCAGTTCCCCAGTTGCTTCAGTGACACCTCAAGCAGTAACTTGGCAAAAAATATGAAGTAACTTTCATAAAGGCTGGACCTGCCTCCAAAAACATAGACATTTAATAAACACATTTTGAAAAAGCTTTTTAAAAAAAAAACAACCCTGAAATACTGACATTATCCCATCGAAGAACTACAGTATTTTAGTTTTATTTTAAATGTCATGAAAATGGAAAGTTACCACAACAATTCCTCCAAGGTACTCAAAGGCACAATGCGCTATGCAGCCATATTGCACAGTATACCCAAGAAACTGAAAGGTTTTTCCTAGGGCATTTCGAAGCATGGTACAGCGTACGCCGTTCAGCTGGTTCTAGTCTACAGCAAAACAGAAGAATATCATTCATTTGACAACAAACAACCTAACATTTACAAAACCATCTTTTGTAACTACAACTCACAGACACTATTTTAAAAATAGCAAATAAAACCAACAAAAAATCAGATATATCTGAGATGAATAATTTAAAAAGAAATGTCATCAAGAAGTCTTTATTTTACTACGCAGAGCCTTCCACATGTACAATCAATTGATCCCTCTCAACAGCTTATGAGTAAGATTCAGTAGAGCAGGGGCTGAAAAAACTCCAACTTTGCCAAACTAGAGAAAACTAATGGGAGAGAAGGGTTGCAGTGCTCTCTGCTGACTCAGCTGGGCTTCTTTTACTTGAGACAGCAGCCAGGCTTACCTGCCACACGTCTAAATATCTCCATCAGTTAGGGGAACATCCTCCACTAGGCTCAGCTCAATGGAACCTGGAAAGCTGTAATCATACCTTTCACGCAGGTTTTGACTTCCTGACTGGACCACATATTGTAACCGTGATGTGATTATTAAACAACACTTGACAGAGTTGTTTTATACATAAAGACAGGACAACTTAAAATCACTGTTTTTCCTCAAAGCACGGGTAGTTAAAAACTGAAGAGTCGACAGCTAAACAGAGAAGCATCAAATCTCTGAAGCAATATGAAGATATTTCACAACTGAAACTACATTCACAGAAAACTCAAGTAATCCAGGGGTCAACCAAAAGTTTAAAAGTGACCTAACAATCAAACAAAAACAGGCTTGAAGAACTAGACAAAAATAAGTATAATGGAGTCCTGGATGTCTTGCTTGGATGGGACTAGGAAAAAACCACAGTTGTTGGTAAGAACTCTGGAGGGTTTGCAAAGTTTTCCTTTGACTAGACATTATCATCACTTGCATATATAAGGCTTTAGCTATTTCTGTTCCCAGCTCCAGTACAGCAGCCTAAGTTCTGTAGCAGGACTGCAATTACGGCCATGTTAATCTAAATCATATCCCTCCTTACACTAATTTAAGAGGTTTTAAACAGATACACATTTCTATTTAACAAAGTGAAAAGCCTATTTCTCTGACATCAGTATCAGCTTTATATGAATTAAAACCACAGCAAGATTCCCTCATTTACTAAGATGGGTCAATAGAGCTTGCTAAACAAATGCAGTGAGTTATAACGGGGGAGAAGAAAAATTGTGTACACAATAAACCCTACTTAATAATGAAGTTAAGACCTCCCGTTCTGCATTTGATGACTTTCTGCTATTTAAATGCAGGCATTTAAAAAGTGCATAACGTCACCTGCATAAAGTCTCTCTAGAAGTTAATGTGAATTTTGCCTGGATACAATCAAAAGTGGCTTTTGTTCTCTGCATTTAGTATTGATTTATAAAGAAAAATCTAACAAATGTTCTCCACCAAGCTTGTTTGCTCAAAAAAAGATGTACTTGCCTTTAACATGTAAAAGATATCTAGAATAAAAGCCCTTAAACCAATCTGTGATTCACCATCTTTAATATAACAAGATTTACAGCACTATGAAGAATACAACAGAAACCAGAAAAATCTTGAATTGTTTTATTACCATGTGCAGCACCCTGCATGCTGCAGCGCATCCTGTAGATACTGAAACAGCTTCACTGCAAGAGAAATGCACCTTCCAGAAAAAGCAGTTTGCTCTTCTCAACCCAGTACATGATGAAAAGTACAGACCAACACCTTGGTCTCAGGGCCAGAAACACTGTGAGCCCAGAAATGCATTACAGGTGATGAAAGAAAGATGGAGTGACAGCAGGTCGATTAGAGTTGCACAACTTGTGTGAATTAACAACCACAGCTATCTTTCAAGATAATTATATCATCAATACTTCTTTATGGCACCTGCTAGAAAGTCAACTTCACCATGCTGCTCAGGCAGAAAAGTACAGCATGACAATCCTCTATTTCATATCTATGCTATACAGAAACCCTATGTTAGTACATACAACACTACAGAATTCAGACACCTGTGGATATGAAGGTAAAAAAGAATTGCATCATTGTGTAACATTGACCTGAGCAGGTACTGTGGATTGTGCCAAGCGGAAAGGTAACAACAGACACATTAAGAGGAACTGCAAACCTCTCAAAACCAACAGCTATCAGGCTATGACAAATATTTTTTAATTGCATAGTTGCAGACAACTGCTCTATGTCTCTGAAAATAAGTTTCAAAGTGGTTGTAACTGTTAGACTCTGGATGGCAGGTACTTCCCAACAGTTACACTGAACACACCCCATTTCTCTGATGTTTCTGAGTAACTTGGAATTAAGAGAGATCAGTAATTTATTCAAGCAAACACAGGGTTTATAGTGAGTTTCACCTACTGCTAGAGCAGTCATGGTATAAGAGTACCCATGAGGCTAGAACACGAGTGAAGGTCTCAACTTCTGTTCCCAGTTCTCTTAAAATAAAATTTTAAGCTCCAAAACTATTTCACCAGTCCTAGTTGATATATGTGGTACACTGGATTTTTCTTAAATGCTCAGGCATATAAAATGTTCATGATAATGACAAAGAACTTCTTAGCTCTTGTATAAGGCTTTTTATTACAACTCAGGAAAGTTAATTTCAAGTTAAGTTTTACTATACACACCAGGACTGTACAGTTTGAACCAAACAAGAGCTTCAGGGAAATGGGTGGGTTGTTTTTAACATTAAGATGTCTTTAGACATCTAATGTTCATTTCAAAGAATAACTACAATCCTCTAAGTTTCCACATGGTTTTAAGTAACAATTTCTAATTAAGTGAACAGTTGTAATAGAAGTAAGCCCAGTCAGAAATCCCACAGGAACCTAGTTTATTTTTTATAAAAAGAACAAACACCCAGAATATTTACAATTGCTCTAGCTTAAGCATCAGTAAAATATAATTTTGTTTCCTTAGAAAACTATTTAGCAATAATTTTTTAAAACAATACCATATGGTTGAACACAAGAAGGTAGTTAGCTGAACATTGTTCCACATCACACAATTTTAATACAAAGTATTGTCAGCAGACAACTCCACCAGATACAGCATAAGACCATTAAACACAATAAACAAATTATTTAAGTCACAAGTCCTTTAAACTTAATGGATCTGTTGTATAAACATCCTTATCACAGAACCCGTTGTAATTACTTCCAAGTACTACTTACTATCATATAGTAGATAGCTGAGAATTTCATACTAATGTAGGCAGTGTTTTCATACCAAACATTGATTAAAAAGGTTACACATCCATATTTATCACGTAGAATACAATTTGTTTATTTTTCAAGAACTGTTTTATCCCCTGCAGCAAATAAAATGCAAAATGTAATTACTATTATCTTCTGTTCCCTTCTCCTTACATAGCCTATGCCTTCATCGTTTGGGTTTTTTGTTTGTTTGTTTATAAAATTAATCACAGCTAGCAGGGTGGAAATCACTTTGAGCCTCATGAATGACATCCAAGAGATGGGAAAGGATTAGTTCTCAGTTGCTGCCAGTTATAGCGCCAGGTGGCTTTTTCTGCAGTGAAGGTGTTACCGATAATCCCATTACATTGGTACTAAATCTTGCAGACATCAAAATTATCACCAAGGTTCCTTTTCATCCCATCCTTTCCAAATGACTGGAAGTCGCTTCACCTGAAAGAAGTCAAATCCACATGCAGCTGCTGTTTTAGCAGCCAGCGGACTCCCTGAGAATGCCAATCGTGATCCAATTTCGCTGTGCTGGTGGCCCCCTATTCCCTGTCCAATAATACATCTGTTAAAAAATCCTACAGCTACAAATCAAGTTTAATCCTACCAGGGACCTCATGTTGGTCTTGTCTTCCAAAAAGGCAGCAGGTTTTGCCATCTATCTCTGCTAGTATCTGGGGAATACTCTTTAAATCCCAGCCCTACTTAGAAGAATAAGCTAAGGATCACAAAACATGACCTCAAAAACCCTGATATGACTATATTCTGACCCAGAGGCATTCATTCTAGGTGAAGATTAGAACTTTGCATAATAAGATTACACAGCAAGTGAATGATATCAAGGGACTATCCATATGCAGCCGCCTGGTTTTCTATAGACAGCCTGTGCTCTGCAATATGCAGTGCAGACGAAACAGAGCTTGGTCTTTCTAGCTGAAATAAAATAGATTCACATAAATTAGTTGGCCATTTCCAGATTCCTAAATCCCCTATTACATCTTTTATTGACAGCTCCTGTGAGGATAGCACAAATGGTATTCTCTTTGTATGCTCTGCTTCTGTAGCAATCACACTCTCAGGGAAATGTACATAGGTTGTCTAGAAATTAACATCTTGTTTGCTGTAATCTTGGATTACAATTAACTGTGTACATAATAAAATTAGGAAATCAATGAGCAGATTTATCATTTAAAGATAACCAATGGCATTGTGTAAGACAGTTTAACATATGGTGCCAAAAATTTAAATACAGGAAAAGCAAAGTCGCAGCCAATGAAACTGGCTGAAAAAATTATTGGACTTGATAGCAAATAGAATTTTCTCTGTAGTGAAAATTTCCAGGTACATTTACTGCTTCCTAATTCTGAATTTTCACTGAGTATTTAGTGACAGTTTATCAGTCTTTCTTTAGCTGATAAACTCCTAACATTCTCTGCTTCTGACCTGACCCCTTTCTTCACACAAATTAATCCCATAACTTGCACAATCTCTTTTCAAAAAGGTTACTTTGAGATGACTACATTTTTAAAAAATAAAAAACCCAAACAAAGAAAAAACTGCACACTGACTAGGCTATTTATTTATATTTGAGTTGTTACTTGTATTAAACTATTCTTTTAAATCTTCTACATAAAATTCATGTTACAGATGCTAGAGTAGTGAGTATATAGCATGTTTATTGGGAAAGATTCCTCCTATAATAATCTGAGGATTCCAAATTTATAAAGCAAAACAAGGATCAATTTTTAAAAGGTCTTTCCATGCAGAGGGTGAGGCAGAACTTTGTATTTCTGGCTGCTGGTTTTCTCAAGAACACACACTGTATTCAGCCTGGTGAATCTGAAAAGGCTTGGCAGTATTACAGAAGAGAAGATTATTTTTCCACATTATCTTTACCAGGTATTGACAGTTTGTCTCCATCAAGTGCTACTTCATCTACTGATCTCACACTGACAAGGACCTCAATCCTGTAAACATAAATTCACATTATGCAATCCTCAGGTGTTAAACATCTAGAGACTACCTACATAAGAATGAGCGATTTTTCAAAACAGATTCCAGTAGTTCTCACTGGTTCTGTTTACCTTTGGGAAGCAGCTCCTAACAATCCCACAGCCCTGTATAAAATGCTGTATTAATGGTCAGACACATTCCAGGGTTTAGGGCTTCTATCTTCCTCTCCAGCTTTGTACACACATCTTTGCTGAACTGCAAAATCCAAGTAGCCAAGCAAAGGCGTGGTGTTACATGGCAAGTCTGAGTCTCAAAGATGCTGAAATACTCAGTTTCCTGTAACACTGTCACACAGTTAGGACAAACACCAAAGCTCTGGTACACAGCACCATAACTTTCCTGGTAACTCTGAAATACACTGTGTCAAATACACTATGTGACAAAGGTAAGATCTTAAATGTCATGAAGTTAACTTTCTTGAGATATGCTCATGTAAACATTTTAAACTAATTTTAAAAGGGTCACAAGTCCAATTTTCAGAGACACTTAAAACCTAAGACACAAGAGAAACTAAAGTTGCTCATGGCTCACATGTCCTCTGCACTTCCAAGTGCTGATGCACCTTCTAGAAACCAGCAGGTATTTTTTGGAAATACTACCTAAATATAATAAATATTTATAAGAAATACTGAGGGGTAACCAATTCCCCTATGCCCTAACAGGTGAAAAGGCTGTTTACTTAAAATACTTGTCATGGCAAAAAGGATTATTTGCTGGTTAAAACCCAAGACAAATATAAATATCAGAAACAAAAAACCAAACCGTCTCCTCCTGAAAGCAACCCATTTATGTGCACCATCATCAAGACTGTATTGAAAGAAATACAAGTGTCTTAATCTTTTCCCCAGTGTTCATCTCAGACTAGAACGCCACCTATTATTAAACCTTTGAAAAATACAAAAGCAAAACACAAGACCAGTTATAGCATCACCAGAAAACACAATAGTAACATAGAATGCTTCTGTATGTTCATCGATACTTCCCAGTTAGGACCACCAGCTCTCAATGAAGTATCTTATGCATACTCTGCATTAAAATCTATGGCAAAAAACAGGAGAAAGCTCACAGAAGTGAGCTCAGTATTTACACTTTCATGTTACCTGAAGAAAATGCAAAACAAGTGCTAGTGACTGCTATTATTGTACAAAAATGTTGACAGCTTTCACAAATTGTTTTTTAGCTAGTAAGTTCTAAATGCACACATGTACATAGCTTTAATTACTTATTTTTCCATAGTGCAAACTGTTTCATGTGAGTTTACACTGTAAAAATAAACTGTAATCAGTACTTTTTCTCATTGCTCAATATAATTTTATAAGCTATTTCTGAGTTGGTTGATGTATAAACAAGTTCTGTAAGTTCTTCTCCACTTACAGATAAAAGTATTTTAAAAAGTTCCAAACATCAATAGATGAGTGCAATGATATTCAGTCTAAGTTAATCCCCAGACATCCAAATCCATAAATAAAAATTCATCAGTTTTAAATACACTGAGCCTATTAAGCAAGAACAAAAGCATATGCACAAAAGAGCTTTTAATATATTTCAAAGCCCACAAGAGCCATGGTCTCATTAAAATTATAAATTACACAAACATGGAATAAAGATTCAAACTGCAGTGCAGCTAAGCAGATTACAGAAAACCCCGCGTTCCATATGATAACACACCATGGCCCTCCCAGATGGGGGCTTGGAACAAAAAGGCCATCACTGCAGCTAGGGAAAACCTCCTTGTGATCTCTGGTTTCTGTTCAGCAGATGACAGCCAAATAATATGTTGATTATTCTGTTTGTGCTGCTAAGCTTGTAAGATGGAATAAAAGCGATATGATCTATTGTGAACTCAATGCTAATGTGTTGCTCCACTCATAAATAATATACTGAATTTATTCTGATACTATCTTTTTATCTGAGTTGCAGGTTTTAAATGCATGAACTAAAATAAAAAGCCAGCATCAACTATTATTTAATTTGAGAGTTTAAAGTAAATGATACAAGAGACATTAATAAGTGAGAAAACTGACTACTCAGTGAATAAAATAAGTAGAGGTGCCTTTCTCAAAATTAGCAAATTATTATACGCCGAAGTACAGAGTACCTGCATGATGCTGAGCACACCCCCACCCCACAAAATGCATTATCAATGATACCAAATGATTCCCAAAACGGGCTTCTATGGCTTATTTTGCTGTAGATAACCACCCCCAATTCAAATATCAAATGAGGACACAAGTTCTGGTGAAACAGAAAAAAAGTAAAGAGAATCATTTAATACCTTCACTAACATCACATCTCCCTGGTAAACAGTTTTTACGAAAGCAATTCTAAGTTCTTAATAAATTAAATAAAATCTGATTACTTAAGTTTACCAATGTGGTTTATGCCTTTCTTTCATTAATACCCTGCCTCTTAAAAAGGAAAACCGAGGAGTGGTCATACAACTCCTTTCAGAGTTACTGCATACATGCTGAGAAGACAGATGATCTTCATACAATTTAAGGTCTGTGAAGTTTAGGTCTTTTTTGCCTGAAACATTTAAAATTTTATTTTTAGAAACCCACAACATTGCAGGTAAGTTTAGGTCTTTTTTGCCTGAAACATTTAAAATTTTATTTTTAGAAACCCACAACATTGCAGCTTGGCAACAATGTAAGAACATCAGGACCAAACACAGCTTCACACTGCTTGGACCAATGAAAGCATGGTTAATAGAGGAATAGCTTTTGGAGCTGTATGTTTCCACTTTCTCAGAACCATAACATATTTAAAGGAAGCTCAGTTGCCTTTCTTCCTTCACTAGGGACAGAGACAGCTCTAATTGACAAAAATAAAATATGGAAACTGAAGAGATACTAGAATCAAGTACATGAATGTCTTAATACTAAAAAATTCAAGTAAATTACCTCCTCCAGAAGGAGTCCTCTATTGCAAATGAAATAGCAGAGATGTTATTTTCACACAAAAACAAGACAGGACATTGAAACAACGAGTGAAGCCCACATCTAACCTAGCAATCACAACCTGCAACTAAAGTCTGTCCCACATTATCATGTTATTCTGCAGTTAGCAGTTAGAGTATTACTATTTCTATGGCCTTGATACTCTCCCTATGTTTCAGTTTCTACAACATTAAATATTATTTTTATTCATCTTGCATGTATAATCTCATGCAAAATAGTATGGGGGGAGTGGCAGCAGCCATGCAACCCAAGTATTTATGATATATAACCAAAACTTTTTTCACATTCTTATGAAATTCATATAATAAAAAGGTTTCAACAATAAACCAAACTTTTCCCGCTACCATCACAGTACTAATACCTAAGCTAGGAAAAAGTAACTCAAGTCAACACAAACTTTGATTCATTAGTGAGTAAATAACTTTGCTTGAGAAGACACTAACTTGAGAATCATGAAGTTGATTTGCATGCACAGAAGCACAAGGAAGCTCGCCTGCTTAAGTAGCCCCACTCCTAGATACATGCTCATGAAATGGGATTTCAACAAATACAGCAGTTTTAATATGGAATTAGTATAGGAGACGAAAAAAGCTGAATCTGTTGAGATAAAGAATACTGGAAGCTTGCTAAAATACAGCTTGGCCACAAAAAAAAGCCCAGCATCCAGTGTTTTATGCTTTTTTTCCCCCCATTACAGTATTATACAAAATTTATATATTTACATAGTTACATATTTAAATATATTTCACCTAACTTCATAATTCACATAGATGAAAGAAAGAGGCATTTTAGACTTCCATGACATAATTAGTTTATCATTCTAAACAAGTTCTTACAACAGTCATGTCTTTTGAAAGGCAAGTAAAACTTCTGTATCAGTGCTCAGAAAAGGTTACACATGTCTACAGAATTATTTATGGCCACACATCTTGGTTCACACCCTGCTATGGACAGTGATGACGCTCTAAAACTAGACTGAAGTCCATCAAACACACCTGAATGCTCCTACAACTCTGTGGTATCTTGTCCTTAGTGAAACCTGAGAGTTGCACACGTTGGGGAAGCTGCTGACCAACAGCACTACACAGGAAAGCCAAAACATAGCATATCAGAAATGCAAACACACAATAAGGGGGGAAAATGCTTGTTAAGAGGATACTACACTACCTGAAGGTACTTCCACACTGGCAGTGACTGAGTAACCAAGCTAGCATTAACACATCTGGCATATCTACACTTTCACAACCGTATGAATACATCGGTGGCCAATACACAGGAAGGGTGACGTTGCCTGTTTGTGGAACTCACCAAGTTACCTGTAGGCATAAGAATAGTTAACATTTCTTTTATGTCAGAAGGAGGTCAGACAGGTGGGGTTGCACAACTAAAACACTTAGGACCCAGGCTTTGTTTAAATTTAACTTCAGAACCTAGTGCAGAGGCATTTTTCTTGAAAACATTACTGTTTGGTTTTGGCTAATATTAGAAGTCAGTGAAAGTTTTCTGTTATGAAAACACCTTACAAATATTCCAGCAAGCAGATATGAGCTACAATTCTACAAGAAATTCAAGAACTGATCAGCTGAGGCCTGCCCGTGGCCAGAAAAGATTTACGTGCTTTGCTAAAGCATTTCACAGGTTCCAGGTCTCACAATATTGCAGATGATAGGCAAACAAGCTAAATCCAAAAAAAGAGCACCTTTCATAAAATCCCACAACATATGTGAGCAGCACCTGATGATACTGTATATTTATAATAGAAATAACATTTGGAATAACGCCTTTGAAGGCTAAGAGCACTAACAGCTTAGCAGAAAGCATAACATTTCTTTAAAATCCAAAACATGCCAATTCTTATCCTTTGTTATACCAGTGTATCAGGAAAAAAGGCTAAAGCAACTACGACTGAATTTCAATCATGCATGTATTTTTATAGACATACAGTGAACCTTAGGCTCTAAAGGCATATGCAATATAAGTTATTATGTACTTTTGCATAAACTGCACTAATATAAATGACATTTTAAAAACCAGCCATTAGTAACCCTTTCAACTCCATAAATTATTATTAGGCACATTATTTACCTGGATTTAAAAGCCTCTATTTAATGAAATATGCAGATAAAATTGGAAGACAAAAATCAAAGACTCAAAACACCAAAGCATATAGTCTTGTAAGTACATTCAACATACAACTCCTCTACAATATTCCTGTTCTTCAGGATTCAGTAATAGACATTTCTATAATCTTAAATTACATAAACATTACTTTTTTATTATTAAACCATTGTTTTCAGTACATACCGCTAACTCACGTCTCCCAAATTATTTACTTCTATTTTTGAAAAACTGCCTAAATTTGACAGAGGTTGATTTTTACTGCTATTCTGTATACACACAGGGATGCATTTAGGTATGACTTTCTTACCAAGTTTCATATAATATCTTACAACTTGTATATCTTAAACCCTCACACTAATCCTCACGTTTTCTACAGACTGATTGAATAAGGAGTCGTTAAGCTTTTTTATACTGGAAAAACTTTAGGTCTTTCAGTGTCAGAACTTCCAGGATTAAACATTCTTTCCAGTTGTCAGCTCATGGCCTGAAGATCCTGCACTTTCAAATTTATCCCATTCTAGCTAGTTCAAAGATCAGGAAAATGAAGCCATCTTCTTTGCAGCCATAATCCATGACCCATGCTGTTAGATACTTAAGAACATCTCAAAAGCAAACTACCTTGTTTCAGCTCCCAGCAGGAGCTCAGCAGGGCACTGGATCACATGACTGCAAACCCTACCTAGTCAGGTGACTCAACAGCTAATCTGATTTGGTGACTATAAAACTTTAATCAGTACAGTCTAATACAATCACATTCCAGAACTGAGGAGGGAAGCAGCTTGGCGATGTAACAGCAAAGGCTAAGAAGATTATGAATTAGAACTGCCACTAGGATGCAGTTTTCCAGTTCTCTATCACATAAACTCAAGAGAAAAATATTACTGAATGTTGGTCGAGCAGACATACGGCTTTGAAACAGAATGCCCTGATGTGTTTTATACCATAAAGCACAGCATTTTGCTCATTGTCATGGAAAGACAAGAACATATACTGAATCTTGGAAGGTACAATTAAAGCACAGCAAAAAAAATTTGAAATGGAAAACAAAACGTACATCAAAAAACATCATCTTGTTGCGGTACACTGTTCACACAATACAGCCTCAGCTTGCATTAACACAAGGTCCTAAGAGCTTACATCTGCAACCCATGCAGGCTGCATGCAGTAAACAAAGAGGCAGCAACAGCCACAGCAGGTGTATTTCCTCTTAGCAAGCACAAAATATCTACAGCAGACTTAAAGTAAGTGCTGATATTTTGGGCACTCCACCAAATTCATAGGCTGCAGCTATTGAAGTGACAGATATACTTGCAGATCAAATTCCAAGCATACCTGTTTCCTCCATTTTGTCCTTAGGAAATTCTCACCCAAAATCCTCTTAATCCATGTTACAATCTTTATTTGGCATAGGCAGGTACTTGGATTGTATCAGAAAGTTAATAAGAAATGGAAAATGGAGAGCTTGATCTCTTAAAACTAGAGTTAGGATTTGCAGATAAAATTGACATACATATTCAATCAGGTCTAGATTGTAATATAGAAGCTTTGAGAAAAAAAGCTGATTACAGTCTAAGGCATCCCGATCTAGAAACAACAGTTTAAACTATTTCTCAATGAGCTGAGTATAGGCACAGTAAGTTGCCTAGCTGAGCTGACAAGAAATTATGTGCTAAAACACTTCCTGATGATTTGCAATCATCTCCATGTTCTTTAGTTACTCTGCATTTCAATTCCATCCCTGGAGTAGGAATTATAGGGCTTATCTACCTAGTAATGTGTATTTGACGATGGGGGTGGATATATACTACTGTCTGGAGTTAGGAACACTGCAGAAATTTTTCATCTGTCACAGAGTCAGATCTGACTGGAAACTCATCTTTTAGAAAGTGGACACATGACCATACCCAAGACTTAAGTATCACTGAAAGAAAACAAAAAAGCTATGATTCCTGAAATATCATCTACTTAAAGAAATTCCATGCAAGCACGAGGTAAGTGACCTTTTTACAAGCACAGTCACTTGTAAAGCTTGGTGTTAAACAGCTACTTTGTTTTTAATTAAAATATTTGAAAGAGTTTATCTCCACCTGATTCCTAAATCTAGAACTAGTACTAGAACTTTCAATGCACACATCATCTTAAAATGTGACAGAGAAAAATTAACATCATGAACAGAACTACTGCAATACTTTTTCCAGTTCTTAAAATTTAGTTCTGCACGTTTTTAGAACATCCGAAACACTCTTATAGATGAGACTAAAAGACTGTTTTGCTATATTTTAAAGGATGTGAAATCACAACATTTCTAACAAAAATATAACTTTAAAATACATGAAACTAAAATAACTGCAAGATTTGCAGGGCAAGGTGGACTAACAGTTTAGTTAGCAAAAGGTGGAAATGTTGATTTGCCTACTCCATACCATTTGTACACGCCCTTTATTGCATCAACTCTGCAATATAACACAAAATTAACCTATTAATGAAGTCAAAAGTTCCAAGTCAGATTAGTGAGCTGAACTAGCTCAACAAAGAGCCAGACAAGCACCAAGCAAGGTTTGTTGGACTGGAAGCAGAGGAGGAAAAGGAAATGATACTTCCTCTTTTCACAACACTGACCTATTAGATCAGCTCAGAAGGTGTTGAGAGCTCCAAAACCTGCACTTCTTTCAATAAATTCTAGAAGTGGTAGGACCAGAGCACAATTACTCCCAGTTGCAGGACACTTTCAGAACCTGGGCTCAAAGTAAAAAGGGAAATATGAAAAAAAAACGACAGCAGGGAATTGCAACACTACGGCCTCATTAGTATATCCTGGCATGTGATAATGCCTCCAAGAAGCTTTTGATGCATCTCAAACACCAAAAGATTAAAAACAAATACAGAAATACTTGTGACAATGGCTCTACTATATGGTGATAGGAGTTTCTCTTAAATCAAGAGTACTATAAAGTGTTGGCTTACAAAGCAAGCATATCAAAATTTTTCATTACAATAAAAAGCATTTTTCTTTATTAACACATAAAACTATTATAGAAAAGAAAATATCAAGTTTGGGTATGTCACCAAGTTGGGGTTTTTTTGCACACATTAAGTTTAGGGCAGTTGCTTGCTGCCATGTATAAGGCCACAGGCTACTCCCTATAAATTGCCAATAACGAGAAAGAGACATGCTAATCTTCAGCAATAGACTAAATAATTTGCTGTGGTACCAGCAAGTGATTTAACATTCACTGCTAATGAAACACAGAAATTACGTGTTTGATGTAAAGCAACCATTTCCACTATAGCTCTTGGCTTATGACATGCTCCAGAACCATCACACTGATGTGAAACATTGCTTCCAAGCAAGAGGTGTTGAATCACACATTTATTACAGATCCCTGGGCATTTACAAACAAGAGAGACCCCAAGCATACTAATGTATTTCATACCATTACCTCATTATCGTGAGGGGAAAAAATAAAATAGAATAACGCCTCACAAAGACTTTTTCCTCCCTATTCACGTCCAGGCTCGCACATTAAAAAAAAAAAAAAACCCTTGTTTTGACGGGAAGGATTCCAGCGGTGCAGCAGAGCCTGACGAGGTCACTCAGGGGCACGCAAGCCAGGCGAGCCTCTCTTCAGGACGCGCCCTGCTCCGAGCCTCACTGACACCGCGGGCATCCCACACTCCCCCGAGGAGAAGAAAGCGGGCTCCTCTGCCGCAACACGGCCGGCAAGGCCAAGCCACCAGCACCACACGGCCCCCACCTCCTCACGCCGGCCCCGCACCCAGGGCAGGGCAGGACGCGGACTCTGCGTCCCCCTAGCAGCCCCCTTCAGCCCCGGTCGGAGCTGCGGGACCACCGCCGAAGCGGCCCTCCAGCCCAGCCCCAGCACACTCACCTGCCTGCTCACTACCGGGCGCCCTACCCCTTCCCCGCCCCTTTAGCCCGGGACGTGCCAACAACGCGGTCTCCCATTGGAGAGTGTGTTTGCGAAGCTGCTCTCCCATTGGTGGAGAAGAAAAGGTTTGATTCTTCCCGGCATCCCTTCGCTCCTGTCAACGGACTGGCAACTGAGATGGCGGCGGTCCCGGCGGCTGGCGGAGCGGCACGGGGCCGTGGGGCTACCAGCTTCCAGCGGAAGGCCGCGGCCGGTAGCCGCCTGGCCGCTGTCGTGGGCACTCGGCCTTCCGTTCGTCACGGGCAGCTACTGCTCTCCAGCGGGCTCCCCTCCCTGGACAGTGTGCTAGGTTGGTGGGGAGCGGGACCCGGGACCCGGCTGCTGCCCCCCCCTCCCCTTCACCCGGCGGCCCTCTCCTTTGCCAGGCCCTGCCTGTCATTTGCCTTCCATAACCCGCAGCTACTCCAGCCGCAGGCTCTTCCTTCCTCCCCACAGCACCCGGGACTGGGGGAGGATGCGGGGGGGAAAGAGGAAGGGGCAAAGCGGGATCCGTTTCCCGCCTGAACCCCCCGCCCCGTGAGGAGGAGGGGGCGGTGCGGTACATGCAGGTGCTGCGCCTGCTTGGCGCTCTGCTTGCCGAGAGGATTGCTGTTTGCCGTCCGTTTAAATCGGTTTGGGCTACCTTTCTAGCGTGGAAAGCTACTCTGTAAATTGGCCTGTTTTATTTCACAGTAAGGGGGCTGAAGTTTTTTGCTTTGTAAAACATGTTTGCTCAATTGACTCGTAATTGAATGTGGGGTAGGTCTGGTTCTCGAGTATGGCAATTTTCAGGATGCGTTTTGACCATAAGGCTGGATTTTGGTGTGCCTTTTCTGTCTTGGTCACCACTGCTGCATCACTATGAATGTCCCATTTAGCTAAGTTACACTAGTGTGACACTGTTGTTGTTTACTGTCTGTGAATCCGCTTTTGCCTACTGTCAGTGTCAGGATGCCACATAGTTTCAGGGACTGACTTGTTGTGACCACTGTGATGTTAAAATCTGTAGCATGAGCTAGCACCATTTGCTTGGATTGAGAACTAATTCATTTCACAATATAAACTGGGTATTTTTAATATGTACGCACAAGGGCTGCATGATCCCTTTACTAACTGCTTATCCAGTTGCAATGCATCTTCATTGTATGTAGATGGAACTACTTCTGGGTGAGGAAGGCTTGACCTTAGCTTTGTTCATTCATCCTTGAAGGAGTATGTGCAATATGGCAAATTACCACTTTTCTTTCTAAAGATATTCCATACGTGCAATGATAAGTATAAAAGTTGTAACCATTTTCTAGCAAAGGTTTTGCAGCCTGTGTATCTTAAGGAGAATCACACTTACATATCTTGTTTGTGTGTATGTGTTTGGTAGGGAAAACTTGCACTGTGCTCTGGGATTGCCATCCTTGTGGAGAAAGCTCTTTCTCCTTGAGAGAGACATATTTCATTAAGTGAATGTAATTTGTGAAACCCTTTAATTGCATCAATATAAGATTTGCATCGAATAATCCAGTTCTTCATATTCCCTTTTAGAAGTGGTGCATTTTGCACAGCATGGGTCAGAAAATGGAGACAGCTCCCATTAGTGTCAGTCTCCTAAATACCTAGGCACATGCTAACATAACCAGTGGTTTGTTGATGGAAACTAGGAACACTTCTTCCAGTAAACCTGTGATCTCTTCTGAAGTACCTTGACCTTGTCTTTTCCTGACCTTAAGTTTTTACACTTGAATATTGGGAAAATGCCTCAAGCTGAGGGATAGCAACTTTTGAAAATACTTTAAAGATTTCTTTGAGTAGTGACATCTTTGAAACACTAGAAAACTCTCTATTTGATAGCCTCCTAGCCCTTAAATAACTGTTTTCTGGAGGCTGAGTGAGTAGGCCAGGGAATACTCATACCAAACACATCCTATAATAAAATTTCCATTGATACCAAATATTAGGCCTTGTTGAAGATGGACTGCCCAGCTAGGTGGACCTGAACAGAATAATTGATTCTGGAGACTGGAAAGGGACCTCAGGAATTTGTCTACTGCAGCTTTAAGGCAGGCTCAGCACTGAATTCAGAGTTGGTTGCTTGGGGCTTTGTCCAGCTGAGCCTTGAAAAATCTGCAATGGCAAAGATTTCACCACTGTCTGGACAACCTGGTCCCGTGCTTACTTCCTTTGCAGGGAATTTTTTTTTTCCTTATAGCCACTTGGAACTTTTCCTGTTTCAGTTTATGCCTGTTGTTTCTTGTCCTCCTGCTGCGCACCTCAGCAAAGAGCTCAACTGAACTCTGTGGCTTCTCTTAGGTACCAGCAGGCTGCTATTCAGTCTTGCTCTCTTTTCCAGGTTAAACCAGCCCGGTTCCTTTAGGGACTCCTTTGTCTGGACTCAGCTAAGTTTATCTTTAATTCCTTCTTGAGCTGAGGGGCCCAAAACTGGATGTTGTATTCCAGATGTGATCTAAGGACTGCTGAGTAAACCAGAGTGGTCACATCCCTTAAGCAACTGACCAAGCTTCTGTTGCAATGCACTATGCTATTGACTACAGAAGTATTGCACTTGGTCTCTTTCATGTCCTTTGTGTGTGGAAAAAATGCTTCATAAATGATTTGCAGAATGTTGTTTATGTGTTTCTTAAAGAACACTGTTGGTTTTTTCTTTCATCTTGCCCACTAGCAGTTAAATAATTGACTGTACAAAATACTTCATTTCATTCTATGCCGTGACAATTATTTCAATTTACTCTTGTACCACAGTATAGGCATATATTTTTAAACAGCCACTGGGCAAGTCTAGTTCTCCCACTTTGGGCTTGGACTTTAGTTTGCCATGTCCAGAAGCTGCAGTCCAGATACAGCAGTAGTATTTGCCAGGCTTATGAGTAAATGTAAGTAAGGGAAAGCATGGTGTTACCAGACACAGGTCTAATTAGAAACTTTTGAAGAGAGGAAAAGGCTTGGGATACATGGAGGAATTGCTTCTGCCCTACAACTACTGGCTGATTTGTTAGATTATTGTTGATGGCTAGCTCTTCTAATTATTGCCTTTCAAAAAGAAGTGGTAGATAAGGGCTGGATTTCAAATGCTATGTTACCATTAAGGTGCTCCAGGCTTTATATTCAAGTTTACTTTAAACGTTTGTAGACCACATATGCTTGATTTGTGCCGAAGCAGTTATCTGTAATGAGCTGTTAACTCTTGCATAAGGCAGCCATCACATGCTTGGTATTGAATATTTTGTTTCAAGCTGCTTGAAAAAGGGTCACAATTACACTTTTGATACAATGGGGACACTTTTCAACTTGCAAAGTTTATCGTGTTTCTTTCCATAAGATCTTAAATCTTACTGCTGTAGGTAGCAATGTGGAAAGTTGTAAGTCTTGCTTAGTTGTTTATAAATACTACTGCTTTAGATACTGGCACGGAAAAAATAAAATAGCAAAATTAGAATTACAAGCTCACAACACTTTTCTTAGGAAACGAAGATTTTACTTCTTCCTTTTGATTCTGTCCGCAGTCCTGCTACTTTTTCCTGTTGTCCCTTTTTTTTTTTTTGCTTAGTTTACTATTGTTGCTGACTGTAATATGAATATGTAACCATGGTAACTGCAACAGTTTTACATTCCATCTAATAGAATACACTTGTTCAAACTCTTCACTGCATCTGATAATGTAAAGCCAATGCTCTCACCCGAGTTTGCCTTTAGGAATCAGGGTATGCACACATATGTTGTTACAACTCTGGTTTGTAGGGACAGTACCATTGATCATCTGAAAATAAAACTTGTGAGAAATTTGAACATGCCAACATACTGTTTGACAAACAAATTCTGTCTTGTGCAAGCAATTTAAAAGCAGAAGACAGACTTCTGTGGTGGCTACAAGTGAGCTTTTTATAACCTGTATTTTAAGTCCTTATTGACATGAGGTAATGTAGTACTTATGGCTATTTTGATCATATTTGCTATGTCAAGCTAGGATTCGGTAAAACCACATAATTATGAGGTGTTGGGTTTTTTCTATGTGCTGCATAGAACATGTGGTAGTTTAAACAACTGTTTTTAGTAACTCGTGGGTTTAGTCTCCTTGAACAATTGAATGCAGTGCATATTGGAAGCATACTTTGTATCAACCATCTGTATGATTTCTGATTTGGAGGGGTTTTGCTCCTTTCCACCATAGTACGTCTTTTAGGTTCATTGGCATTTATGTCTTGAACAAATGAAATGCAAGAAAAAATGGTGGATTAGAACATGGAGATTTCATGAATGATTCTAACATTCCACTAAACGGTACTTACAGTTGAGTTTTTAAACATATCTAGGAAATTCTTGATTGCTTGATAAGCTTGCTGTAAATATTGAGGCATTTGTACATCTTGACTCAGGAGCATAGCTTAAAAACTGAACTTTTACTAGGAAATTTGTAGCTGACTAAACGTTTGTACTGTGATGTACTGCTAGATTGTGGTACATCATGATAGGATGACAAAGTGATTCTGTTGTGGTTTTAATTCAGGTGTTGTTATGCACCAATGTTAGCACTTTTGACCTATGGAAGAGAAATTTGCTTTTTTCTCTTCATTCTGAGTATATGTCAAAAGTTTCAGGTGCTACAGACACTTGTAGTCCCACCAGCAGAGTGAAAGGAGCCAGAACCTATTTCAAATGAAGTTTAATGAGTGTTTAAATTGATTGACTGAATTATCCTGTTCACTAGATTACATCTACACATTCCAGATGTGACTTCTTTTATCAAGAGGTTTGGATATTGTGCTGATGTGGCTCAGTTTGCTCTTAACTTGCTTTTACAGCAGTATGCAACTGTGGAAGACATACTGCGGTTCCTTTCATGCAAACCACTGCAATAGGCTAGCAACACATGACTATCTGAACACTTCTAGTGCATACAACTGCCACAGTTGTATATGATTGTTCAACTAAATATTTGTAGTCTGATTTCAAGTTAGTCCGCTATTCTCAGTTTTGGAATTCAGATGATAAACCAGTTTACTCTTCACCTGAAATAAAATCATAATTCTTTCACCATCTTTTTAAAAATTCCTGCTTGGGACAACTATTTAAACAACTGATAGTTAATTATGCTTGCTGTCTCTTCAAGGTGGAAATAAAGTGGACAGGAGTCTTTAGATCATAGATTATGTTTTCCTGGTCCTCCACACTGTTGAGATCAATAGGATAAGAATCCATGTATCAAAACATATTGGGAGTATTCTATTCTGCCTATTATTCATTCAGTCGTCTGTGATTGGAACATAATCATTGATTGTAATTGTTTAAGCAAAAAGAAAGAAAAATAATAGTGGTCATGTATAAATCTGTCAAAATATATTTTTATTTTTTTACAAATAGTTTAGTCAAATGTATTCAAAGAGCTCTTTTTCTGTCCAAGACATGCTATAAAAGACTTCAGTAGTAATTTTTTTTCAGGTGTCTATTGTGATGTTTATGACCAGTCCAGGTTTATGCCAGTCCAGGTTTCCTTGGCTGAAATCCTACCTGTCGTACTGTCGTGTCTGTTTCAGTAGTAAGATCAAAACCAATGGAGCTAGGATTTTGCCTGAGTGACGTGGGTGGGAATTTGCTAGCCTTTTAGTAGGTCGCTTTACATACACAGGCCTTGGTACAAAGCAATATCGCTTGATAGTGATTAATACAGATTTAATTTGAAGAATGTTTACTCACTGGAGTCATGCAAGTAGAAATTTGCTGGCTCAGAGCGTACATCATTAAGTAGTACTTGAGCATAGTTGTGTAGAGCTCTGCAGGATCTTTTTACCACAATGATGATAGTACAGTATATTGTGAAAGTAATTGTAATGTGTAATATATAATTACATGTAATGTGTAATTATTTCATAATAGGGAATTGTAGGAAGTATTGCAAAGGTAATTAAAATGTTGTTCACTTTTATATTTTTAAATTCCCCGTTATCACCTTTCTTTGACTTATAAACTAAGAAAACTTAATTGTTCTCTAACATAGTATTAAAGTGTAGTCTTACTTTATTCTTCATTTTGTTTTTTTTCCAGGTGGAGGCATAGCTGTTGGAACCCTTCTTCTTATTGGTTAGTATAGAATATGTAGATAATTACAGGCATATTCTGATGTGTTTTTCTTGGTTTAATTTATCAAATAACCTGCCTTTTCATTGTTTAAGAAACAGACCCTTTCACTTTCGATAGTGTTCAAAGACTGTTATCTATTTCAAGAATTACTGGAGGGTTCAGAACCTTACTCTTAGACAGGTTGAGCCCCCATGAAGAATACAGCAGAATCCTGTTTAAAAGCAGAGCATTTGCCAAATTTCATACCTTTTCAAAATTTTCAAATTATTTTGGATTTTCTAAACTGCTTGATTTCCTGTTTATCATCACAAAGGGTTTTTTTTAAACTTTGTGTTCTGAGGAAGATGTAAATACCAAGTCTTTTAATCTTTTGATTGTCAGAATCAGCTGAGAGAAATCTGATGGAAGCCAGCTTTCTGTCAGGATGTGGCTGAGGCACACTGAGATGATTGAATAGGTTACAACAGAATGCCTTTGCAGACTGCATTGAAGCTGTCTGGTACCATGTCTCCATTGCAGCTGAGATGTCCAGTTTTCCTTTCTACTTGAAGTGTGGTTAAGGGAAAGAGCACTGTTGTACACATACATCTTGTCTTGATATCTTCAAGGTACGTCCTGGACTTGGGTCCAAGGAACATTTCCCAGGCCCCTCAGTTTAAGCATAGCAGTCAAAACCACAATTGTGAGAGAAGACTAACTTCTTACAACTTAGTCTTGGAAGTGCATGAAGTTTCAGCATATAAGAAAAAACAATTGTTATTGCAGAAGAGAAATGTAAGGAGATACCATCTGATTTGTTACATCATTTTGTTAATCTCAGGCTTTTAAGGATACAGAGCTATTTCAAAATTATGCAAGGCCTGAATGGTGACATAAGTACTTTTTTTTTTTTTATAAATGTCTATTGGATTAATGTTTTTTATGAGAAATCTTCAAGCTTGTTACTGTCCTAGCAAAAAGAACAAATGTTATAGGAAAAAACCTGAAAGGTAGAAAACATCTGCATCTGTAATCTGTATTAACATGTTAAATAGTATAGCAATTTAAATACTATGTGTTGATGCCAAGTTTTTGGAACAGAGAACTAGGAACCAAAGGACAACAGATCTAGCTCTTAGCTTTCCAATCACTGCAATTTCTCTGAACTGTTGGGAGTCTAGAAAGTTGTGTGATTATTTTCTCCCACTGAAGAGGTAAAATACCTCAATTTCCTTATTTGTAGGAGTGATGATAACATATATCGCATTGCAAAGTTATTTGAGATACCACGCACAACATCTGCGTGCCCACATATTAAGTGCCAAAAATCCTGCATAAAAGGCTTTAAAGTTAAAGTATTATTTTAAGTTAAAACAGTGGATTACAGGAAGACAACTGTCAATAGATTTGAAATTGGTAGTTAAAATCTGGAAGATAAAAGTAAAAAAAGGTGTTGCTACAGATAAAAAGGCCATTGTCTTATTGCGTAAGATTGGAAGTTCATCATTTTGGCTAACTCCTGACCTTTTGAATGTGTCACACTTTGTTAAGCATCAGTGTACAATTGTAAAATGGGAGTGTAGAGACAAAATCTAAAAACCTCAGGTACAGAGTAAGATACAACTAGCAGGAATTACCAAGACTAATACAAGTTTTTCTTAAGTACCTTGATAATTGAGAAGCACAAGAGGAAGGCTGGTGGGTTACTTGACAAAAAGCAAAAGCTAGTCATAGAGAAAGGAGAATTTTTTTTTTTTAATTTTGTATTGATCTTTACCCAGAAGCAGCTCAGAAATCTCTATAATAACTGAAATAACTATAATAACTGAAAACAGTAAGTAGTTTGTCTAGGGAAAAGGCAGGCTGATATACATTACGTGATTTGAGTGGTTTCAAACAGATTGAGCCTACAGCGTGTTTTAGGAGCTTGCTGATGAAGTGTTAGGACCATTAGTGCTTATGAGAACTGGTAGAGGACAGTGAAGGAAAGAAAGAACTGCAACATTAGAAAATACAAATAGTTTCCATTTTTGAATGCTGTTGGAGAATTTGCTGAATTGCAAGCCTCCTCCTCCTCCTTTTCACTGAACTTGGTGTCTACAAAGTTTTTCCTCTCTCTTGGCTGCTGTTATGCCGTAGGGTTTTTCCTCTTTTTAAATGTACTATGCCAGAAGCACTACCATGGTAACTGGTGGACTGGTAGCCAGCTGTCATTGGCTCTGTCAGACATGGGGGAAGCTTCTAGCAGATTCACTCAGAAGCCACCCCTGTACCTCCCTCCACTACCAAAACCTTGCCATGCAAACCCAGTACAAGGATATAAGTAGCAGCTAGTATATGTTCAATAATCTTTGAATTATTGAATTCAATAATTGTGCCAGTCAATGGATAGAGGAGAAGCAGGACATGCCATTTATCTTCAATTCTGACACTATTTCAAATGGCATTCTTGTAATTTAAACTAGGAACATATTCATCATTTCTAATATGTATTCTTGGTGTTTATAATGCAAATTAGCTGCATAACTTAAAAGATTGCATTGCATCCTTCTTATTATATCCTTTTTGGTGTTCTCAGGTAGGCTTTTTACTTCCAAGAAGTTTAGTATCCTGATCTCTTGAAAGTATTTCTAGTAATATTATTTAGAATTCACTGGCATGAAATTTATGCAAAGACAAAAACATCATGTCTCTAGTGATAGGCACCAGTAGGCTAGCAGCTCTTCAGAGTGTGGCTTTTCAGCATCGAGAAAAAATTAATGAATAATTTTAAGTCATTTTCTGAAAGGGATGAAAACAGTTATTATTACAACATTTCTTTCTGTGGAATGACTGCCATCACTTGGGAGACTGCATTTGTATCTAGAATTTTGGTTAAATATTGAATTGTTATATTTTGAATTGGAGGACTTAACACAGAGGAACCTAACAGTGAGATCTGGGGAGAACTTATCTGAAATCTGGTTTAGCCACTCTTGCGATTCTGTCATGTTACCTTTCGCTGGTATATGGATCATGTGAACCTGCACTAGAGCAGCATTTTCTGTTTGCTGGTGAGCAAGGTAATTGCTCTTATTTTGGCTTGTTATTACTTTAAGGCTAGTTTTTATTTCTACATTTTATCCATCATTGGAGACAGGTGTTGCTGTCTCATTGACTCTTACAAAATCCTGGTTTTTACATGAAATGTATACATTAGTGTATGTTGTGGTGCAGGTTACATCATTTGAATAGCTGCCTACGAGAAAAAAAATAACTGACAACCTGATTCCATGTGCTGGTGTAGGAGCCACCATTCTTAAGTTCAGGGGTTTTTTGAGAAAACTGAATCGACAACAGCAGTTTGCTGTTGCTGAAAGTAGTTGTCCAAATCCTTCTCCCCATTTTTGGCTGTGCAGTCTTGTTCCTTGAGTTGGTACTAGCACTTTTCAACTCTTGGCTTTCCCAGGTTGACAGGGAACTCACCCATTGAAAGAATGGAGACTTTTCTGTTTGCTTAGTGACCTGAATCGGCTCACTAACATGTGAGATGAGTACCAGAGCCAGCTCAAGGGAAAGAAGGACTGCACAGTGAGGACTAGGAAAGGAAGTGTAGATGTCCTTTTGATAAGGCAGAAAATACCAGTCAAGCTTAGTTTTCTCATGAAATTTCACCTAAGTTTCCGTGAATTCAGTAGGAGTGATAGAGGTTTTCTCTCTTACACTTTTCAATGAAGATCTTACTTTTCTCAGTTTGAGAAGAGCTGCTATCTTGCTATGGAAAATGTTAGAATCTGTTTCACACAGATCAGGTATTAGGAATTGGGAGTTGGACTCAGTGATCCTTGTGGGTCCTTCCAACTCATTGTATTCTATGATTCTACGATTATGACTCTATATGACTTTTGTATTCCCATTACAATATTCACTGCCCCTTTCAGTAATTAACAGGGTGGCATCAAATGAACCTACTAACTGGAAAATTGCTGCTAAACAAAAGAAGGTTGTTCTTCAGACAGTATGCAGTTAAGTGGTGGAATACTTCACCATAGGGTGTTGTAGACGTACAAAAAAATCATGGTCTCACTGGGAAACTGGGCAGCTTGATAGGAGAGAAAACCATTTGTATTGCTAGGTTAGTGGATACCAAGTCCATGTAAGGAAGTCCTTGTGCTACAAATGGTGGGAGACTGAGCAGGTGCTTAGGTGAAGCATGACATCTGCTTGTTCAGTTCTTATTACGTCTTCCTAAAATACCTGGTTTTGGCTGCTGTTGAGTGTAAGGTTAGCTATCCATTTGACCTGACCTTAATGGCACCAGATGAAGCGAATACAAGGGCAGTGAGCTTTGTGTTCTAATGAAAGAGATTACAAGACTCAATGATTGGAAAATGATAGGATTTTTACCTGAGGTTTTTTCCCCTCCTCTGAATACTCACTGGCAGTACCCACTGGCAATACTCAGTGGTGGGTTTTAATTTACTTCTCCCCTATGTTGGTTGTTTATTTGTGATTTGATATTAAACTTAGCTTCACAGAAATACAAAGAATCTCTCCTCTAGTTTTGAAAGCTTAACTTTTTTCCCAAATAAGACTTACCATGTATTATTTTGAAACATGTAATTATATGCAAAAAGTCTTAAAGTAAGAGCTATATTTATTCGTGACTCATTAGTCTAAAAATTTTTAGACTAATTTTTAAAGTTGGTGCAGGTAGAACTGTAACTGCATTGTTAGAATATTCTGTCAGTATACAAAAAAATTCTGTCATGAGATTAGTCTAGGCAAGCTTAATATTACACAGGATTGAAACTGTCAGTGATAAACCTCCTAGGAAGATCTTTCTGTGTTGTACTCCAAGTGTTATAAAAAGGTTAAATTCTTCCCCCTTCCTTTAACATTCTCTAAGGCAAGAATAAATTGCATTACTTTTAGCTTAGCTCTCTTTGCAAATTAAATGCTCATCTTCATTATTTGACACATTATCTTGGTTAATTTAACCAAATAATAGTAGATTCAGAGTATTAAAATATTTATTTTAACTGTTGTGTTCTGAAGATATAGTAATGGCACAGGGTACTTGATAAGACTGCAAAATATTGTTTGAAATATAAGTGCATAATTTTTTTAAACTTAATTTATAATGAAGTGCATCAGGCTTTTCAGTTGAGCTTAATTCTATAATATCTTCTTTTGAGAGTGTTTTATTGATATGAGAATTAGAGAGTTGAGGCACACGGTAGTCATGCGAGATCCCGGTTGCTAGAGGAACTTGAAACCTCCTGTGTTCATATAGCAAGAATGTTTTGGATCTAACTGGTGCTTTAATTTCAAAAGATCTTGCTGTACTGGGTTTATAAGAAGTGGTAAAAGGAACATTCTAACTCTGTGAAATGAAGTTTGGAGACTATCAAAACAGCTTGTTCAGTATGAATGTGTGACCACTTGTTTGTTGTTTCATTGGAAACTGCTTCAGAAGATTTGCTTTCTAGATGAATGTCCCCTTTCAAAACAAATAAGTAATACAGCTGCTGATTATATCCTTTCCCCCCTCCCCTCTCTGATGTACTTCAACTTTTTGTATGTCTGTTTTGCCAGTCTCAGGAAGAGTTTCTAGGAGGATGTTATTTTGTTTTTTGAATATAAGCATTGTTCATATAACACATTCTTCATAGTGAGTTGCAGGACACTCAGGTCCGGGTACCCTCTAAGAATCTGTTTTTACCTTTAAGATACTCTAGTTTTGACTAGGTCATCAAGAGCTAAATGTTTTAAAGATAATCAGTAGGAGGATTTTTCTTGGTAGCTGGGGTGAATTATTAAAAGTTACAGTTGTCTGGTTAAAAGCAAGTCTATACTTGTACATTCTAAGCCCTGAAGCAGTTTCAGCTACCTTAATTAGCTACTATTATTTTTGTTAGACATGCAATTTACTCTGACTGGTAAGAGCTCTCTTCACTTGTCAATATAATTGAATTTATCCTCTTTTTAAAGTTGGAAAATATAATCTCCAGAGAGATACAAAACAGTGATTTGCTAATATAATTCTACAAAATGCAAGTTACCAGAACTCACCTTCCTGAGGTATGGACAAATGCCAGATATTGTAATTTATATGTTTGACAACTCATTTTTGGCATGTGCTAATTAAACGCAAGTGACACAAAGTTTATCCCCTCAAGCTTAGTGAATGTGGACATTAGTAAAGTATCTTTTAAATGGAATTTCAGATTATTAAAATAATCTTGTTTTATAACCTGCAGCAATTCAGAGAGATGTTTCATAGCTACAGAAAGGCACACCTTAGGTCACAGTACCATACTGTAGACCTATCTGGTGAAGAAATGATCAATACTGATAGGCTCTGACAGGCTTTTGGCAGCTTTAGGGCAACCTGTCTAGACTTTGTACAGAGGAAGGATAAAAAAAAAAGCTATCCATATATTACATTATTTCAGTCTTATGTTTTCCTCTTATAGCTCACCTAATTTTAATTATGCTACAAATTATCTCTGGAGTTTTTTCAAAGTCCTTCATGCTGTTTAATATACTTATGTTTAATCAGTTATTATAAATGTGATCAATACATATTTGCTACATTATGGTGGATTTTATTACTGACTTTGTGTTCCTCTTCAAGTTACAGTGCTTATTTTTCATCCCTCTCTTGGAACATGAAGAAGTCTCTGCAGAGGGAGCAGTTATGGACAGAGATTTTTTTATCTGAAGGCCACTTTCTTAAATATCAGTTTCTGTAATTAGATGAGATTTTTGTTCTAAGTTTTTTATAAATTACATATTTCATGTCTGCTCTCTTTGTTTCCTGTGCCCTAGCTAAACTCCTTAAAATTTTCTGTCTAATCCCATGACCCACTGATTTCTCTGAGTAGTAGCTACAGACAGACCATGCACAATGGTGTTGAAAATGTCTCTTACGTGGTTCAGTAGCCTCTGCAGTGTAGGGGTAAAAAGAGGCACAAATAGGGATCGGTCTTTGTCCTTAGTTTTCAGCATGGTTATATGTTGGAACTCAGTGCATTGATACTGACGATACTGCTTTTTCTTCATGACTATTTTAGCCATGAAAGCATGCTCTTGTGGAAAGAGACCAATGGATAATGATCACAATAAACTATTTTATTTATGTCCTTATCTGTAGGATCAGAAGAGGTTTTGTCCTGGAGACAATATACATAACTTCTAGGTAAATAATCTCTTTTCCTTCTATAGTTTTACGCTTCACTAGTTACTCACCTGCTACTTAGCTGTAGAAAACTCTTTGTTCAAAAAGAATCAGAGAAAGCTGCTGACTGTTGTGTGACTTGTGGTGACTGGACCCAGAAAAAGAGTCTGCAGCTGCAGATGGGACAGCTCTTTAGTATGGAGGCTGAGAATAATGATTTGGGCCAGGCTTGTCTTAAGTATTTGGCTGACTAAAATGCCCTTATGTGTTACTTCCTACACATACGGAATGGAGGTAGTTCTTTTGCATGAAGATGTAATTTAGGAAAATAAGGATAACAGTTAAGAATTTATCCAAGCCATAAAGATAGTAAGTCCAAGCATTATCAGAAAACAAGTATACTTCAAAATGTTTCATTCAGTTTATCTATGAAATTAATCAGTGTGCTGCTGAAGTACCTGTGCTAAATGATTTGTTTATTTACAAGAAGAAAACTCTACTCCTATGGTTTTGAATAGTAACATAACTATTGAAGCCAGGGTACAATGGATGCTATCAGAAAAGCCCCATATGGGTGCACTTTAGATCTTTTGAATACCACAAAAGTTTAGTGACCTAGAAATGAATCAATAAAAAGCCATCCTCTATCTGACAAATTGAAGAACTGAGGGATTCTTACAGATGCCTTGACTTTAACAATTCAAGATACACTGTTTGTAAAGGCTTTGAGATACATTTAATCCTTAGAGTACTGTAGCAGACTATGAGGTAATTTATATTTAGATCACTCTCCAATAGTTCATTTCCTATTTTTACTGTAAGTTTACTGTTACGGAAACTAATGTAAGAAAACTAAAGGAAAGGCTAATACTGAAATCATGTGTCCTTACAATGAATGTAAATGGTTTTAATTTGCTACATTCCTCATTGTTTTGCAAAATTTGTTTTGGAAGAGTATGGCAATGTAAGCTAATCCTGTTATATTACAAATAAGTCTGTCAATCAACAAAATTATGATCTTGGATACATAGTAAAAGGCTTTATATCCCTGTTCCCCATTGCTTCACTTTGCAGATTGTTCTAACATTTCAGCATTTCAAATTAAATTGGAGTAAAAATTATTCTTAACTACTAAAGCCTTAGTTCATCTTAGTTTAGTTAAATAATCATCAACACACAGTATAATGTTTTATATTTATCCCTGTTTGAGGGTGTTTACATATTGTTTGGCACAAAATTGAACATGTTGTTTACTCTCTAAGGAGTAGTGAGTATCAAAAATGATGATCGGGAAAGACTCTGTGTGGTTGCGCACACACACACACACACACAAACTATAAAATATATGGACTAAATGAGCTATTGGCTTATACTCCACTAAATGTCAGTTGTCCTGTCCATGTGCAATATAACTCAGTGTTTCTGTTACTCAAGTGATGAAGAAGGTGAACTGTAACCTGTAGATAAAAATTAAGAAATCGAGATTCTTTTGATTTGTCAAGGATGTTGTAAATATTACAGTTGATAGTCCTTCCAGAGCACCCAACTAGTGTTCCTTTTCCTTTTTTGTTCAAAGGGAAAGAGGTCTAACAAAATCATCTCCCCACTGACTCTGCTACAGTGATGTAATTATATGGTGGCTTCTTTCAGGTAGTTCAGACAATTAAAAAAAAAATAGATGTCATGCTGTCATTTTGACTTCTAGAGGGCTTTCATTCTCATTGAGAGTTTCATAGGTGGAGATTAGCACACAGAAATCAATATACTGTGAATAATATATCATCAATTATATTGCAGTAAGCAATGTTGCAGTTTTGTGTAGCTGTGCTGCTTTGGTGGCTTTTGTAAGCTGCGGTTGCAGCTTTCTGCAAGCCCCATATTTTGAAAACATTAGTCTATTCAAGGCCAAATTCAAGGCTGAGCCTATCAGAGCTGGTCATAGCACCTCTGTGAATCACATATAGGAGAAAAAAAACCTGCTGGCAGGGGCACTTTGCCACCAGAGTGGGAGTGAGAAGATGTAACCAGCTGCACAGACACCAAGGCCAAGCCCGAAGGAGAGAGGGGGGAAAGAATGCGAAAAGAGAGTTTCCCCTGCAGCTTGTGGTGAAGGCCATGGTGAAACAGGTGTCCCCCCGAAGCCCATGGGTGAGGACGGTAGCAGAGACACCTATGCCCTATGAAGAGATTGATCCACGCCTCAGCAGGTTTGCTGGGGGACTTGTGACTTTGCAGGGGACCAGGCCAGGGGGTCTGGACCTGAATATCAGTACCATATGGAGGGGAGTCCTGCTGAGAGGCCTGTGGTGAGGAGATGGCTCCCCAATAGAGAGAACTCACGCTGTAGAAGTTTGTGGACACGACTCTCACGTGGGTGGGACCCCACAGCACCACAGGGGAAGTATGTGTGTGTGTGGAATGCTCCTCCCCCCAGCTGAGATGGAAGACAACTCGTGAGGAATGGACTGAAAACCCCCATTCCCTGACCCTCCCTGTGCTGTGATGTGAGGAAAGAAGGGAGTAAATCTATGATTAAAGTCAAGAGTGCGAAGAGGCAAGGTGGGAGGAAGGAGAAGTGTTAAGATCTGGGGAAGAGAAGCAGCTTGTGAGGAATCGCCAGAACCCCATTGCCCGTTCCCTGCCCCTCCCCACGCCATGCTGGGGGGGGAAGAAGGAAGTAAAATTCTGATGAGTTTTAAGTTTGCTAAGAAGGGAGAGGTGGGGGGAAGGTGCTTTAAGACCTGGATGCTTCTTATCTCATTCAGCTTCACCAGGTGTATTAGTTGTAGTAGTAATAAATCACTTTTCTTTATTCTGTGCTGAGTCTGTTTTGCCCATTGCACTAATTGGAGAGCGATCCCTCCGTCTTTCTCTCAAGTCCTAAGCCTCCCAATATATATATTTTCTCCCCTTTTCGGCTGAAGGGGGGAGTGAGCGAGCTGCTTGGTGGGTATTTGGCCTCTAGCCAGGGCCAAAACCACCACAGCAACCATAGCATAAATAACTAGAGTGACGACCATTTAGGTGGCAGGAGCTGGACTCCAGTTACAAGGGAGAATTGCTCTGCATATGAGTTTTATTTTTCCTCTTGTTGACCCAGTTTAAGATCTAAGAGGGCTCCAAAGACTGTATTTACCAAACAAGACAGTAATACTTATTCAAAACTTTAGATAGTTTAGATGCTTTTTGCCTCTATAACTGCAGTGGTTCAGTTTTATCTGAATTGAGTCTTGTCTCAATCCTAGTCTCAGATGTGGGTCTACATGTTCAGGCACAGCACAATATATGGAGCTGAGTTAGTAGGAAACAAGTTTTTCACTAACACTATTGGATTTTTAAGCGTGCAAGAGTAAACTATATAAAATATTTAATTAAGAACTCCAAACTTCCAAGGAAATTGCAGTTTGTAATTAAGTCAAGCTTAATTACAAACATCAACATTTCAAGTCAGTCTTGAAATGTTGCCTTAGAGTGACTTCTAAGTCGTTTCTTATTTTTAATGGAAAGGAAACTTAAATAAAAATTACTTACTTTGTTTTACAGAGAAATCCTGATGATGTGTCTTTAAAGATTATTCCAAAGAAGAAAGAAATGAGATTAATTTTGCAAATTTTAAGTTCAGCTCTTTCACCTTAAAAAAAAAAAAAAAAGTATCCCAATTACTACATTTAAAAGTTAAATTAAAAAAGCAGGAAATAAATTGTTTTGCTCAATATCCCATGAAGGATGGGGAATATCTCTGAGAAAACTGTTCCTTCTACTGTGATAGAAATTTGTGGTTTGAATTTCTTTCTCAATCAAAGCACTGAAGGTATCTGTATTTGTGCATGATATCAGGAGCATAGCAATCGAGCACTATTTTTCTGTGATTTGTTTCTTATGTTTTCCCATTGCTATAAGTATTCTCCTGTTTGGGTACACATCAGCTTGCTTTCTTCCCAGTCCATGTCATTGGTGCTTTTTGTCTCCTAAGCTCCAAAACATACTATTGCAGTACATATTTCAGTTTTTTCCTTTGGTTTGTTGGGTTTTGGTTATTTTTTACTTCTTTAGGGTTTTCTACAGCTTAGATACAAATTACAATGTTGTTATTTTCAGCTTTTTTTGTTAGCTTTTTGGTTTTCTTTTAATATTTTCTTATGTGTTTTATCATAAAAGGAAATTGTTTCCAAAGCACACAAAGAATGGATTAAGAGTCTTGTTGGTTGTGTATAAAGAAAATCTGTCTCTGTATTTTCCTGCTGTGAGATCCATGTGCATTGTCTTCCAGCAACTAGGTTAACATAGGAAAAACTGAAACCTTACATTTTTTTATTTACTTCTCCCAAAGGATTTCAGAAAACTTTCTAAAAATGTCAAAATTATGTTTTTCCAAAGGGCATGATTTGAAATTTTATTGGGCCAGGTAGTTATATTGCTAGGATATTTTTTTGCTAGCGTTTACATTGTTATCGTTTATGTTTCCTAAAATTAAAGAAAATCAGAAACAGTTCAAGTTTCATTTGTTATTTACTCATGCACTTCTCCCAGTTTTGAGTTATTATAAGTTTTAACTGTATGGAGCTCATGAAGACAGTCTAAATCTGGTCATTTCTGATACTTACAACAAAGAAGCTGAAGGAAAATTAGTCTTTCTGAAGTCAGTGGGAGCTTGTATTTTTATTTCAGTAGTCTAGTATTTACAGCACCTGTTAACTTAAAGTTCATGTGTCTTTTGAGTGCGTTTGTGATTTGTCTCTGGTTAGCTTTCCAAAAGTGTCTATTTTTTCAATGTATCCACTTGTTTTGCTATTTTTGTAGTTCTCAGTTTTGAAAGGAAAGTAGATATAAGAATGTCTCTAAGAAACTACACCTTTATATAGCTTTAGCATGTCCAATATAATTACATTTTTTAAAGCATCAGTTAATAGATATTTTAAGCAAGTTGATTTAGTATTTTAAGCATTAAGAATATAAATATTGCACAGTTCTCCTAAATGAAGTTCCCATTAAAGTATGATTTTGGTAATCTTAGTTGATACTTACAGGAATTTTTTAGGAAGACAGCACTATTTTTGTATCCCAAATCTTAGAATCAAACACATGATTATGAACTATTGATTTGGCTTGAAAACCTAGGAATATGGCTTAGGGATCATATTTTACTTCTTATCTCTGTTGTACATTTTATAGTCTAGGAGGTAGACCAAAAGAGGGCTTTTACAGAGTTCTGAAAAATATAGGTGGGTGATTTACCTAACAAAAAGAAACAATTCCAAGCATTTTTGTTTTCACAGAGGAAGATAAATATGGCCTTTACTCCAGTTTATTGTTCAAGTATTTTCTCGCCGAGGGAGTTGTCTGTGGTCATGAATTGTTTGTTGCTTCTGCTAAAGAACATCCTGACAACATCTTAAAGGTAAGTAAGACTCATCACTTTTGACAAGTAAAGCTGCAGTCTCTGTAATACACATTTTAAAGTGTATATAGTGTGTATTAAGAATTTAATTAATCTTGATGTTTCATAAGAATGTGTTGGGAAGTGTAGGAGTATTTACACAGGCCAGATTTGGAAGTTAAATTTAGCTCACAAGCTTCTGTCTATGGACAACAGAGATCTTCCCAAGACCAAATCAGGCTTGGAGTCTGCTTATCCTTTATTTTGATTATGAATGAAAACCAGACAGACTAGGAGGCTTAGTTGAATAATTTGAGTAAACCCAACTGTTTAGAGTTTCTACCTGCCTATCAGAAAGAGTAGATAAGCTGCTTCCAATAGGTTGTGGTAGGAACAGTGTAGAATTTGTGTAGTAATAAATAGTAGTAGTAAACAACTATTTATTGTTGTTTCCTGTAGAAAACAAAAATATCATTTAACATCTTTACAACTTCCTTTACACATACTTTTCATTCTGTCTTTTTTTCTGCAAGTAAACATGGTCAGCTTTGGATGAGGTCATATAGAAAGGTTCCTTTCAGACTTCAGTGAGCTCTTAATCAAACACTGATAGTTTCCATTATGAGGAAATTATCTAAGGCAAAATGCCTGATCAACACTGCAAAAAATGTTAAGTGAGAGGATAATCTTACAAAATTTCATTAAATATTTTATGTCTTTCTAAGGCTCCTTTTTTCTAATATCAAAAGTAACATATAATTTACTGATTACTTCTGCATCAAGTGAAGTCTGGCGATTTCCTTAAGAGTCTTCAGAGACTATTTCTGGACAAAATTATTACTTTTCTTTTTCCTATCTAGTGGTGGTAGATTCTATGCTTTATTTATTAGATATTATCTTCAGTATTCAGGAAAAAGTATATTCTTAATAAAATTATATTACTTTGGTTATGAAAAATCTAACAATTACTTTTATGATCTTGAACATAAGAAGTGCACATTTATGGATTAATTTATTCTTGTGATTTAGAACGTAAACTGATAGGTTAGAATTTTATTGTGAATTATTAATTACATAAAAAGGTGCTATATTTTTAAAGAATATTTCTTTTTAAATAAATGATAATCAAGTCATTGAGTCTCTGAGTGTACAATACATGATCATTGCAGTTGTTTTCTCATCAAGACTAAATTCTTCAAATAAATATTTTTATTGCATTGCATTAAAATATCTTAAAATAAGGTAGCTAATATACAGTTTATTCTTCTCTCATTCCCTTTTGAAGCAACTGTTCATAATATGTCATATTTTTCCTAGCTTTTTGGAAGTTAATCAACAGACATTGTTGCATCCATCTATCTTTTTTTGTACCAGTTTGAGTTCGTGGTAAGGTAGTTTGGCGTGACTTATTGATCTCTAACGTCTGATTTGGAATACTTCTTCCTTCTAACTTTAGCAGGGGTAGACACTAGGTAATAATACTACATTCATCTGTTGGAATCCCACAGTGATGTTAATATAAGAGAAGAGAAATGGAGGGACAATGTTACTATGAGAAGGTTCAGGAAAAACATACTTATGTCTTATTTTCTTTTGTCTGTTTGTGTGTTTATATAGCCAACAATACTCTATGCTTTTCTTCTCTTACCTTGACTATTCATTACTTCCTGTGCTTAACAGACAAGGCACTGTAGAGTCGATTTTTCTGATTTGTATTGCTGTCTAGAAATTGCTTCTCTGAAATAGTCAGCCTGTAATATGCTAGACATCAATCTAGAAAATTACATACTTTCACACTCAGAAAGCTTAGGCACTTCTTGAAATGCCAGTATGTGTTACCTAAAAACCATTATTGCCTCACCAAGAAAAAGTCCATCTAAGACTGGAATTAGCCACTTCTAGGTCTCCAAATCACAGAGGTAGAGGGGTTTTCCCTATGAGTGTCTCACTTGCTTTTAGGAGGAGAGGACTTTGGTGTGGTTCAACAAATCTTCTCCTGTTATAAAAATGAGCTGTTTGGATGCCTCCACCAAGTCAGGAGTAACATCTGACATTGCATTTCATTTAATGACATTAGTAATTAATATATTCTCAGTGTCTGATTTGACTATATTCTTTACTGTAAAGGCAGTATAGATTTGGTATATATGAACCCAGATTATGCATTTTATGATTGGTTTTTTGGGTTACAAAATTCAGGTGTGGATTCAATATGTTTTATAGCTAGTATACTCATTATCTAATATTTTGCATGGATGCAGTTCCTTACCTGCTCTATGTCCATATTGTATGGTCAGTCTGTTTTTACATCCAGTTCTCTGTTGAGATGCCATAATTGCCCTATTCTAATTTTATGATGTGATTGGAAGTTTCTTGAACCTATAACCAAGACAAATATTGCTGGTAGTAGGAAGGGGAAAAGACATTCTTATAGACCATAATTATCTTGAAATTGTGTATAACTAAAAGACAAGCAGAGGATAAAAAGCCCTGATCAGCTGCCTAAGATATATTATATTACCACCCACCAATTTATCCATCATCCTTTGAAAACATATTCATGCCTTTTGTAGTCAAAGCTCCTTCAGGAAATTGGCATTAAGACGTAATGCTGAAAAATTATACACCTCTGGTAAAACCTACAGAACTATATACATGCTGGTTTTTAGAACGTATTTTAAACATCTGAGAGCATTTCTTGTTCAATACATATTCCTCAACAAAAGACATTTTTTTACTCAAAGGGCATAAGAACTGAGAATAGTTTACAATATAAAAAATAGCATGGTATGCTCCTGTGATCAGTCATAAAATAAAACTGATTGTATTGGTGAATGGAAAATTAATAATAAAAACAATTAAGGAAACATTATATCTTAACATCACATTTTCAGGCTGTTATGTGCTCAAGCTTAAAAACAAAGCAAAACCAACAAAATAGATGGAGGGAGTGTGTACTGGCTATATATATATATTTATTTTTTTTTTTAATTCAGCTCTCTAAAGTTAACGCCTGCTATTTTGAAGTTGCATATAGTGCGTGTATGTTTAAGAATGGAATGCACAAATTTAAATGGATAGTTATATTTATTACAAAGGAAATCTTAACTTAAACACTGTTACGCTTTTGGGAAGAAACAGGTAAGGGGTTTGACTACTTTCTTGTAGCCAGAATTAGACTGGACTTCATTCACTCCAAGATAGACTGGGTACCAAATGGACTTCTGGAAACCATAAAAATACAGCAACCACATAAGAGCTTTGTCCTTTATGCCCATTCTCCTTGTTACTGCCAAGGTATGGTTCCAATCATTAAAAAAATAAAAAACCCTCTTATCAGTGGTAGCTCCATTTCTATATTTCTCACTTTTCCTGCTTCACATTTCACACTACTGTTCTACAACTATCTAAACTGCCTGTAAAAGAATTTCTTCACCTTTTTTACTGAGTAATTTTTTTATCAGGACCTCGGGGGAGGAAATGATTTTTTGTTGTTGTTTTAATGAGATGGATTCTATTATATCGATGATGGAATTGAGTGCACCCTCAGCAAGTTTGCAGATGACACCAAGCTGAGTGGTGTGGTCAACACCCTAGAAGGAAAGGAAGCCATCCAGAGGGATCTTGACAGGCTGGAAAGATGGGCCCGGGTGAACCTAATGAGGTTCAACACCGCCAAGTGTAAGGTGTTGCACTGGAAGAATCCCAGACATAGATACAGACTGGGAGAAGAGCTTCTTGAGTGTAGCCCTGCTGAGAAGGACCTGGGTGTCTTGGTGGATGAGAAACTTAACATGAGCCAGCAGTGTGCTCTTGCAGCTCGCAAGGCCAATGGTATCCTGGACTCGTTGAGATTACCTTCTGGAGGTTCTCTTACAAGAAAAGTGGATAATGAACACATTCTTCAAGAAAGATAACAATTTACTTTGACATAGTCTGTGAGCCAGCTATGTATGGTAGGGATGTTTTCTCTAACTCTGCTATAGATTAAAGCTTTCTTGAAGGGAATAGTATTCCCCAGAATTCTACCCCAGATCAAGTCCTTTGAAGCTCACCACACTAAGTCAGGAACTGGTATTTACCTGGTATAAAAATTAGCAATGTGCAAACAGCTTTCTCTATGGAAAGCTGTACAGAAGATGCTTGTGAATAGTAAAGCCCATAATGTGCCCATGTGCGAGATACAGCCTCACTGTGGCTGCTGGATGTACCCTGATGTCAGGTCAGGAGAAATCCTGCTAGTGGCCTAGTGAACCACAGTGAAAGGGAAAAGTGCAGCATTACTTTGTGAGGAAGCTGGGAGATTTATGTAGAGAAGTAAAATGGTTTATTAAAAAAACAACAGGGAAAAGATTTCAAAAACCTTCAGGGACAAGTTTTTTTAAAAATCCTCACCAAGCTGAAAAGATCTGTCAAGCAAAAGTGAAAGTATATTTTGATACAGCATTTTGCTTAAGTATGTCATTTGGAAAAGACTGAAAAAATTCCACCTCCAACAAGCTGATTATACTGACCAGACCTGAAGAACAGAAAGTGCACGCTTATTCCTTTCCCACTGAAAAGCTGAATGCAGAAAGAAGCTAGCAAAATGTACTTCTATTACTTCCAGGATTATTTTTAAAATGCTATAATCAACCCAGCATGTTTCAGTGTTCTACTACTGCATGTGCAACCAACCTCTTGAAAGATAACATAGCTGTCTACATGGACATTTTTATTCCAGGAAAGTATATTCAACCATGATGCTTACAATTTTCCCTCATAGATGTGACTCTAACACATTGTTTTGTCAAAAGGAAGAATGGAGGCCTGGAAGAAATGATCAGGCTGATGAGCAGGACTTTCCAAACTTCCATTTTCAAAGAGCACTGTTCGAGCTCCTACCTGTCTCTTCGCTATGTGTGCAAAAGATAGGTGAAAGGTGTTGTGAAAGAAGCTGTGTATGAGTGCAAGAGGCATTTCTTCTGTCGTCTGACATTCTTAGATGCTACACAAAGAAATGAAAAACATAGCAACTTTAAAGGTAAAAATATCGATACAACCAGGGCTACATCCATATTGTCCTTTTCTTCTCAGTTTTATTTTCAAAATACATGAGCTTTTTACAGTGATTCAGCTGCTGAGTGCTGTTAAATGTTATCACTTAATACATGGAAATCCAATTACCGTTACAGGACTAGTGAACTTTCCTACCACCTTTTGTTTCTCTTTCTGAAGTAAAGATAACCTTGCGGCACAAAGACTAGGGTTGAAGCCAACCCTGGTAGCTGTCTTAGAGTTTGAAAGTTCCTTTGAAAAATTTAATTTCTTTATTATATAGCTCTTGCTCATCTGTTTAGTTTTCTTGCTTGCATGTTGGGTAAGTGGAATATCTATTTTACATTTTTCTGTATTAAAATGTAAATATTTTCATTATACTGCAATATCATTTTCTGCATTATAAAACTGTGTTATAAACTTGACAGAGAAGTTGTATGGGTGTGGAAGAGGATGCTGGTAAAAAAGAATAATTTCTGTTTAAAAAGAATAAAATCCTTTTAAGCTGTACCCATGCTGGGAACTCTCTACAGTGTAAAGTGAAGTCTTTGTCAAAAGTTCAGACTGAAGTAATAAAAAGATTTTCCAGAACCAGAGGATTGGTTTGGCTTAAATGTCAAGTTTCCTATCTCCCAATACTTGGCTGTTGATTATTATATTTTCTTTCATGTTCTTCATTATGAAGTTATATTTGATTTTAAATACAGATATCAGCCCGTTAAATGTATCACAAAAGTTGTAGCTTCAAAAAACCAAAATGTTTAGACTTCAGTGTTCACAAATGACTGTCTTAGAAATCTAGTTGGTGATTTTCAAGAATTGATTTGTTCAGTTAGTGAACTGTTCCTTACAGCACTCATCTCTAAAGGTGCTCATGAATCATCATGATATTATATCTATTTTTAGAATTTTGGACAACAGCAACATCATTTTTATTTAGTTTCTTCGCATTAATTTTTTTAGTAAGTTCTTTTTTGTTGTACTTATCTTTTACTTAAACATCATGAACTGATTCAGAAAAAAGCTAAAGAAAAAAAAATCTGATCTCATATGCATTCCTAGGTTTTGCTGTTGTGAAAGTTCTAGCAGAGAGTTGTGCAACTTGACTCTAGGGTTTACTTCTGTGTGTGTGAAGTAGAGAATATATTCTTGTGGGTTAAAAAAGTACCCCTTCTAGTATTTTCAATTAACCTTTTTATTTCATAAAACAGAAGAATATTACTTCCCTTTTCACACAATTCTTGTTTACCCTGGGTTGACATCCATTTGGTCCTTTTGAATGTCAAAGAAAAATTTCCATAGAACAGCCTTACCTGGAGATAGAAATAAATTGTTGTACAAGGGCCACTGAAGGGAGAAAAATTCTGTATCCAGTCATTTGTGTTCTTTAACAATAGACCTTGTCTTCACAAGTGTTTACAATCAAAATAGAATCCTCCCCCCTTTTGGGAGTAGGGCCCTTTAAACTGACATTTATATAATACATTATTGAAAAGAAAATATTTACCCTTCCTGACTTACCATCTGGTGTCCTTTAAATACTAAAAATTAACATAATGAAAAAGAGCCTTAAATTCATGTGAGTTTAAACTATTTTAATATCGGAATTAGAGATCAACAGTGAATCGTACTCCCTTTAATATTTTTAATTTCATGTTTCTTTAATCATACCTATGATAATATTGCATTGCAAAATAGTTCCATAAAATAATTTGAAAAACATATTTATTGATACATAAATAGATAATGTTTTAAATTCTTAAGTACTATTAATTATACAGTTATTGAAACCTGTAAGGATCAAAGGATTTTGTATGAGAGGGATTTCACATACAGCTTGGATTATGTTGCTAAATAATAGCACAGTAGTACTTCTTTAGCATTGTAAAATAGCTGAGAGAAGAGTATGATGCCTATAGTTGGTGTAATGCATTGGTAATTAAGAGGGTGTGAGGTTAAGCTTCATTAACTGCTGTGGGATTGTATCTTGGATTTTATTATCCCCTAGAGAACATAAGAAGTGAGAGAGGTCAAACTGTTAGAATCTGATTTTGCTTCGTGCATCTGCCAAAACAAGACAAGCAAAGTGATGTGGCAGCAAACAGAGAAGGACCTGGATTGCTAGCAGACACGTGTTGTGCATCAGTTTATTACAAAGATAAAACACTTACTAACAAAATTAATTATTGCATGTTTGCAATAGAAACCATCGTAAACTTGCTTGGTAGGATACAGCACTTTAATTGCACTGTCATTTAGTATTAGTGCTTTAGAAAAACTTTTTTATTTCTTAAAATTAATTTTTTATTTTAAAGCAAGACAACAAACTTCCTTCTCTCTTTTTGCCTTCCTACAGCCCAGTTTAGACACATACAAATGCCCCAGCCAAACTGCACTTAATAACTTTAGCACTTGTCTGCTTTTTTGTGTATTCATGCTGCATAGCAAAGACATGTATTTTAGTTGACCCCAAAAAATGCTGTATATTTTCTTTTTTTTTAACTAATGCACTGCTACATGCTTTGTTTTGTTTGTATACCTTATGAGAGATTTGTCTTTTTTAGCCTGGGAGAATGTAACAGTTCTCCAGAACTGACACACTGATGCCACAAAATTGTCAGTCCCAAAGCTTTTCAGAGCTATAGGATGTGGTAGCTGAGATATTTTTAAGCAGAAATATATGAAATAGAGATATTATGGGCTGATAAACCAACTCTCCTTTTCTTAGTCTTTTATTTAAATTAATATTTTGTTTCCAAATTCTGGATGAAATTTTGGAAGTAACTGAAACATTTTAATAATCTCATATTCTTTTGAAATTCTGATTTTGATTCTAAGAATATGAATTTATTTAATCCTGAATAGGCTCACAATCTCAAATACTTTTTTTTAATTCCGATAATTTCAGCAGAATTTAAGGGCTTTTTATGTATGGTAGAGAAGCACAGTTCTCAAACATAAATAATGATTTAATAAGGCTGCTGGAAACTAGTGTCTTTGTTTCTCTATAATACATCTAAGAGAAAGAGTTGTGCTAAAGCCCTGCTCTTGAATATCCCACACGTGGATATTCTGGGGAGAAGCCCGCCTTTAGCCATCTTTAATTGCCACTCATAGAAACCTTACCCTCCATTGCTCCCTGTACTTGTTCTGCTGTAGAGTTTTCAGTTCAATTTTTGCATAGCAGTGCCCGAAGAAGCCTGTGTTTTGTGGTTGGTTTGTTTGCTGATCTACTTCATCCATAGTAGAACTCTTTTTTTTTCCCCCATCTATTTTTATGAACAGGCTCAGAACCAATGAATTCTTGGACAGTAACAGAACCTTTCATGACACTGAAGAGCTGTGAAGTAAATATCCAACCAGCCAGCCTTTATCTTTGAGAATATACCTATGTTATGACAACTGGAGACTTTTTCTCACTTAGGTGACTCAGGCACGGTCATGCTTGGAAAAGGGCTATTTCCTTGCAACAAAGAATAGCATTTAATTTGCAGTGTTAGAAGAGGCAAAAGCCTTTTATTCCAGTTCTTGTTATCATGAAGATAAAAAGGGGATTATGAAGACAGAAAGAAATGTTTGGATCATTTAAATTGCAATATTTTCAATAATGTCCATAAAGCATATTTATATAACTGTGTTCTGTGTCTGTAATTCTCCCCAGTCCCAAGCCTACTAAGCAATTCCAAGCTCTTTCCCTTTCCAATTCTGCTTATACAAAGATCTACTTAAAAGATTTTTGAAAGTTAGGGATTGAGATATATGCCCATCGGTTCATCCTAAAGAAAAATGTTGTTATCAATCACCTTTGTATTCTGTTTAGTCTTTACCATGCTAAGGAACACATGCATGTTGGCTTCTGGTCAACATTGACATACCTTAAACAGCAACTGGGTATTTTGCCTATCCTTCATACAGTTTAGTGTCAATGGGAGGTGAACAAGGGTAATCAGAAGCTGGGGTAATAGTAGTAAAGTTAGGGTGCAAATCTAGAGGTAAACAACCTTTATTAATTCTGTTCACTTTACCTAAAATGTGTTCAAAGAGGTAGATCATGAATGAAAAAGGAATTTTGTTTCCTATGTGTGCTTAATTGCAACATCTTGGAATGTATTTAACCAAGTAAATATGTCAGGTGAAGCTCAAGCAATTGGTCTTCAAGTACCAGTCAGCTCCAAAGGCACACTTCCTTTTCCAGATTGCAGCTGAGCTATGCACAAAGCCTACTGAGAGGCATAAAGTTCACAACCACTGCATGCAACAATATAATTCAGGATATGTTTGCTTTAGAGCAAGGTGTTGAGATAGAAAATTATATGGCTGTGAGACCTAGGAGCTCCAGAAATGTCTTGAGTCTCAGTGCATCATGTGAACATTTCTTACATACAGACAAGAACACGGTACGTTTAAGAAACAGATTCTTCAGCTAAGGATAGTAGTTATTAGGTAAGTGCATGTTGGAAAAGCAACTGAGGAAGAGTTGGTCTTGGTATGAGACAATTCTTCAGGTGCTCCTGGTTCCTTCCATGGGACAGCAAGGGGCAAGACAGCACACCACAGACCTGAGCTGAAACATACACTGAGTCATGGGTTTCCTTATGTTGTTTCGTATCATGTTTAAACAATCATTTTATAATTTTAAATTTTTTTTAATTATCTCAGAAGTTAAAAGTTAGCCATATTAGCAAAAAAAGGCTATTTCACATGGGTACTTAGATAGGTTTTCACCTCTGGCAGCCAAAATCTTTATCACTTCAGATGAAACCATTTTTCTTTGATGTCTTAATCTGTTTCATTCTTAGCAACAGTTAAGACATACCACAGTGCCTAATTGTGTTGCACTGATAGTGTGTCTGTCTGATGGTTTTGAACTAAACTTCTCAGGTGTCAACAGCTAGTACTTGTCTCCCTTCCATCCAGTGCATGTAAGGTTTTGTTCCTTACACGTGTTTGAGTGCAAAGCAGGAACTTTTTTAAGTGTTACCTGAGGCTGTTGGAGTAGCTTGTTCTGTATCAGTAATACCTGGAGGACCTCTCACTCCTTGTCTTGAACTCTTGTTCTATTTTAGTGTAAAATACAGTCTCTGTAAATCATACATTAAGTGTGATTATATAAAACCAAATGTATATAGCTAAATATCCCGTCTCAAATCTGTCTGGGCCAATCGTTATATAATAACAGTGAACCAGTAGTACAAGTGACAGGCGTTTGCAGTGATTCTCCAGGAGAAAAAATACTAAATGGCTTTAAGAAGATATTGGTGGTGTTGTTCTCATACTTCAAGTAAAGGTGAATGGTAAAATACGCAGTTGCCTGGATTTTGGCTTTGCATATGATGTGATAGCTACTGAGCAATAGTACAGCAGGACGAGGTAGAAACTTGTTCTGTCAGTGGTAGGATCTGAAGCAGGGCAAGATCAGGGAGTTTGATGAAATGGTCAGACAGAATTTCATCATCTCCTCTAAACTGTGGCTGGCACTTGTTTTCAGAAAAACGAAGGTTATCCACCGCTATAAAGAGTTGCAGGTTGTACCTGAGAACCATCAATCTTGGGGAATGAAAGGAAGAGATAGCTGGAAATGTTGTTTTGCCTATGGAATTACTTCTTTACAGAACTCACTTTTTAAATGAAAATTGATTTTATTTTATTTTTAATTACTATAATTGAGCAATATTTTGATATTATAATATCAGCAGATCTTCACGGAAAAAGAGACCTGTTTACCTTAGCCAGCTTAAATTATGAATAACACTATCAGGAAATTAAATCTGCATAATAGTTTAACTGTTCAGCAACTTGCTTTCAAAATAGCACCTTAATTGGAAAATAAGATTAGTTGACTCTTTATTGAGGAAATCTGAGTTATAAAATTAGAAATTCAAAATAGCATCTTCTTTTTAAAGAAAAATCCTTTATATAATGGTCTTGGAAGTAAATGCAAGTAATTTGTAAGTGCATATATGTAAAATGCATTGGCGTGCTGTCAGCTCATGTTTGTATTTATACTTTCTCAGAACCTTTCAGAACAGTGTTCGGTTTTCATTTTCTCCTGTCTGTCAGAAATCTTTGTCTTTGCTTTGATAGTTTCCCTACTTTCTTTCTGGGTAGATACATAGAAACTTTGACAAAAGTAAATTTCTTTTTCTACTGAAACATCTCTTATAAAAATGTAAATGTAATGAAAGCTGTAAATACTAACTTAAAGCTATAATCTTCATATAGCTTTCCTACCCATAAAGCTTACTTTTTGCAACCATAGTAATGCCTGTTTACTATGTACAAGTGTATCTTTTAAACAAGCTGTAAGAAATTTTACTCTGTACATAACTGTTGTCATGAAGAGCCTTTACCAGGCTTTTGCTGTCCATTTGCAAGAAGAAAGTAAATAAATTGCTCAGAGGTGTGGCTTGCATCTTCTACTTAGCTGCTGAAACACATAGGTACAGTTGTTCTACAACTTTTTGGAAGTAATCACGTAAATGTTTTCATGGCTTCCATTGCCTTTTATGTCAAAGAGGTATTGACCAGCCACTGAGAGATGGAAAGAACTGTCCTGAAATTGGAAACATTTGCTCTCAGTTTTGGCTTTAATTGTGGATATCATATTAATTTACACTAAAGAAACAATAATAGCATGTATTGTTCATAAGATTACATACTGCCTATGTAAAGGTTTTCTCTCCTGTCTTCTTTAATACTGAATGACCATAATACATGTAGGTGTTCACAGTCAGTATCAGCTTTGCCTGTGTTGAGTGCTTCATGTGTATCCCGTACTTTGATTGAGATTCTTCACCTAAAGTGTAATGCTATGTAACAGAGATACTAACTAGCTCTAGATATTTTTAACCTTTGATACCAAATTTAGGTTCTCTCTCAAAAGTCTTTATTTAATGAAAACTTGGTTTTCAAATAGGTCTTGATCTATTTTAAGCAGATGAAGAGTTTCTGTGCCCTCCAGCTTACGTAACTGGGTGATAAAACTTGGGTCAGAAAACTTGGTTGCACTTCAGTCTTCTATTGGGTGTAGAAGCCCAGTGCATAAATCAGAGTGCTGTGCTTGATGTCCATCCAATGCTGTTTACTTTTTCAGAAGTGCAGCAAAAGTAGAAAGCAGAAAATGTGTAATGAACTATTGTTCCTATTTTAGAGTTAAGTCAAGGGTGCAGTTCTGTCCACACAGAACAATTAAATCCACCGGTGTGCAATGTTTTTGAATTGATTTTTGGAGGTGGGTTTTTTGTGGTTTGTTGTTGGTTTTGGTTGGGGGGAAGGGGTATTGTGTTGGTTGGTTGGTTGGTTTTTGTTTTAAGGCCACAAATGTTTGCATTGGAAACTTATAAAAATTACTTATGGATTAGATGTTTGATCCTTCCTTTTAACTAGCATGTGCTCATGAGGTCATTAGTAGATATCATGCCTAATGGTTCCCAGAAGAGAAAACTCAAGCCATCCTGTTTTCAGCCTGTGTCTGCAGACTGTTTTGGTCTGTTGAATACTTTTGAAAGATTTAAAGAAGCAAACAAAAAAAAAGTGATCTTATAAAATAGGCTTGAATACACTATGCAGGGAACTTACCTATTCTCAGAAACAGAATAGTTTTTTTAACAAAAATAATGATGCTGTGCAACATGTGTTGCTTTAGTAGAGTATACAACGTGAGATTTCCATTCTGAATTCTTGTATATTTATATAGTTCATTTTTCTCACAATAATTACATGGAGATTTTTCACACAGTATTTTTCATATCACTTTCAGAAAGTTATTTTAATCAAATGTTGTTACATATTTTCCAACTGTCCATTATGTTAAGATAATTGTGTTAGCTAACTTGGTGGAGAGACAAAAATCTGAACTGCCATTTCTATGGTAGATAGCTGACATTCTTCCACTCTCCACCTGTAGGAACTTCCAGCCCCTTTGCTTGATGACACACACAGAAATGATGTGGGAGAAGAAGCAACAGTTGTTAAACCTGAAGATGTTCAGGATTCTATGAAAATAGCCTGGCGCTACCAAAATTTACCAAAAGTGGAGGTAAGCAGGATTTCATTATTTATAACTTGTGAGGTCAAGATGAATTTGCAGAGCAAATGCTTTTCAGTAGAAACTAGACAACAGAACTGCTAATGGACAGTGTTACAGTATTGCTTCCTGACGGTAACTTATCATACATGACTGCATTTTTGGATTACTAGGGATACGGAGAGAAAGGGAATTTGAGAGTTTGCAGGAATTGTACAATTTAATGCAAACAATAGTAATTTAAAAGTATAGAAGTGTTAATGTTCCATGGGATATTTCAGTTCTTATTGAGACCGCTTTTTATGAAAGTTTGAATAATTTGGTTACTTGGAAAATTAGGTGAAAGTTAGTTGTGAACAAATTACTTAAGGAGGTTTAATCAACATTGCTTACTAGTTCTCTCCAGTCAAAGAACTGTGTTAAAGCAAGCTGTTGACCTGCTTATCCATGTGCATGACAACTAAAGTAAGCACTTGAGATTATATCAGCTTCACTGTCACTGGAAACTAATCACTCTGCTGGGAGCATATAAGAAAGAAGACCAGTGGTCTTTCAGAGTTTACAGTATCTGGTGCTTTGTGAATAATATATCTCCAATGGCTAGTCACTTTATTCTTTAATATAGTGGCACAAGCAACCTTTAATAAAACTGGAGCATTTTTTTTCTATCCAGAACAGAAAACTTGTTTTGTCTATACATTTTATCCTACATTTCTAAATTCTGGTTTAGATGTGGTCACTGCCTAGTAAGTTCAGTCGTATTCTTAAAAAACATAATTGGAATGTGACAAAATGATCTTACAAGGCCTGGCATGTTTGGTTTTCTGTGAAATTGCACAGACATGGCTATATAGTTGTGTCAGAAAAGACTTATATATGGTGACATGCCAAATCAAACAGCCTCCAGGGTAATCATATAATCTCATCAATTTTATTATTGTAGAGCTTGCTGTGCCACTCCAAACCATCCCCAAAATAATTTGTCTGTTTTAAAATCTAACCAAATTCCTCGTACATTGATACGGAAACAATTGCGTGTCGTTCTAACAACATAGAAAAACGTAAATTATGCAGTTAAGTCTGCACTCATCCTCTCTAACTTCATGGAATATTTCCCAACAATAATGTACTTGTCCTCAATTATTCAAAATTGGCTATGCAAGATAGAATAAAATAGTCACATTTTGTGGGGTATTTCTTGTTATCATTGTCGTTTCTGAAGGGTTTCTGATCATCCTGTATAGTTGAGGTACTGTATTTTTATGTAGATTTTTTTTTTTAATGCAAATTAAGGTCTAATTTTTAAACCAGCTATCTCTGAAATTCATCAGCATATTCTCATTCTTGAGAAATCCTTTTGAAATATTTTATTTTTCAATATTTTATAATGCAGTTATAAAATTTTAGTGCTGCGGTAAATTAATTTGGTTAGTTAATATACTTCCTTGAGGAAAAATGTTGCCTTACAGCACCCTGGATGTTTAGTACTATTATTTAATTTAAAACTTGGGTCTTGATTTATTCTTTGCATTTACTTTGGGAGAAGAAAATAACAAATAAAGGCATATTTTCCAATCTGAACTATTAAACTAGTACACTTTCAAAAACTACCGTCAAATAGTTTCAAGTATGTAAGAGAGAAAAAAGCTTTGCTTTTAACTAGAGCTCTAACTTTTCCATCCAATATCTGGCTTTACATAAAGCAAAGATGCTGATTAAAAGCTGTCTTTATAGTATTTTTGATGCCTAATTAATTTTTCATTTCTAAGTAATGCAGGATATTTTTTGGTTAATAGTTCAGATAATTCCCTTCTCATTTATTAGACCTCATATAGACTCTTTTTTTTTCATATGCAGGGTGCATATCACAGTTTCTCTCCACATCCTGCATATATCTTGTACATCAGAAAAAGACAGATGATTTATAAGAAATCTGTCAGGGTAACAGGTCATGTTGCGCTTGATGTGCCTTTGCTGGTTTGTTACTTTCATCTGTATCAGAGGTTAATTTCATTTAAACTTTTCAGTATATGGAGAGCCTATTTTGCAATGCAAGACAGTGTGATTTTTTTTTTTTTTGAATGAACTGCTTATGTTCTTGGGGCAATATATAAACTGTCACAGCATGAAATCAATTTTCTGCCTTGATTCATCCTAAATCTGAGATTTCTAGCACATTAGTATTGCAATTAGAAACATTAACAGCAGACGGTAGCATAAAAGCACGCTCTGCTCACTGACAATTTAGTGTATTTCTCCTTGTGCAAAACAGGAATCCAGGAAAGAACAAGCTTGAGCCTCCAATCCACTGATAAATTTATCAGCTCAAACTTAAGAGGAATGGCAAGTCTCTGCTTCGCACTCTCCATGGTCATTCTGCTAAGGCAGATTATTCATGCTTACTTGATTCAGGTAGGCTTTTTGCAAGCTTCCCCGCTAAGCCTGGGAATGCAGTACATTGAGGCCTATTCATAGGCTTCTGACATAGACCGAGCTTTTATTGCATGGTGTTTTATTATAGCCAAATCCTAGTCTCCACCCAGTTTGTAGGCACTGTGCTTATTCTTTTGAATCAAGAGAGGTTATCACCTACCTTAATCCATGCAGCAGGGTGGATTAAGGACACCAATGTGCCTTAGGATTCTCAAAGAGGATCCTGGAAACTTCTTGTTTCTTCTTTTCTGCTGTCTTTACTAAACTCTATTGGACTTCAGTAAGGATTTGCATCTGAAATGGGCAACCTGGAGCTTTTCTCAATGAAGACATCAGATCAAAGTTCAGTTAGTCAAGGCCTTTCTAAAACATTAAGGGGGCTTGGAAGTACACAATAAAAAGATGAGCTCTGGCAGAGATCGCAGTAAAAACATTCTGATCTGTAATCCGGATAAAGAATAGATTATAGGCCAAAGAACAGCCCCTGTTTAAATTGCTTTAGAATCCTCATTTCAAATAAAGTTACATTTTACATGAAAAATATAGAGATTTTGATAGATCGTTATATTTTGTTGGGCTTCCTTCTTTAAAAACCAGGTGCCAATAAATATATTGAAGCACTGACTTAGAGAATGTGTTTTTCTCTTTTTTTTTTTGAGTAAAACTTATCTGCCTCTTATGCCCAGATGTACATGAGAAATTTTGTGGGTTTTTAAATTAAAAACTAATTATTTCTTTTAATGAAAAGTCTGTGTTTAGTTTAATTATTCTCTTCTTTTTGCAGAAAAGATATTATTGTTGCTATTCATATTCTCTGATAACTGACCAGCCTAACATCCACTAATCAAATAATTTCAAAACGTTTACTCTAAATCAAATTATCCTAATGAATCTTAATAATATATTTCTGGTAAGCCAAGGCATTAAATAAAATTGTGAAACTACATAGCATGACTGCTTACAGAAAGCAAACTATAAATACATGGGCATGTCTGTATTCTTCCTTTTTACTGTTATAATACTTATTTTATTAGCAAGACCAAGGTTTATGAGAACGACAAGCTTTCTATAATAATCTGAGTTGGAACTAACTAGTTCGTCATTCAACGCACAGTAAAGTATTGAGATCCCATTATTGTAATAATTGAGTAAACTTCTTGTCATTCCTGTATGTGGCAAGAATAGCAAATTCCAAAGAATTTTTCTTGCATCCCTGCAAGTGAATAAAATGTATATATAGTGAATAAAATGTATATTTTGCTTAAAAGAAAAATCCTTTTATAGAATGTTCTAAATTGTTACAGAACCTACTGCGAAACTTTTGAAATTATTGGGGGCTTTTCTGGTCACTTTTCAAAAGTGATTCCATTATTTCAAGTACAAACAAAATAACATTTCATTTAACTACCAGTCCAAACTTCTCTTCAGAACAATCTTTAAAAGATACTCAGTTCTATGTCTTCAACATCACTAATACTTTGAGCTCTTACCTTTTTGGTCTCACCTGTTTTCTTTCACAACCACTGAGATATTTAATTTTATTTTAATACTTTATAATTTTAAATGTAAAGTGGCTCTTGGCTTTTATGGGGGAGACAGCTAAGCAGTAAGTCTTGATAGTTGGAAGATATAAAAATGATTTTTTAAAGTTTTTGCACATTCCTGTATTGTACAATGCACACTTCAGTTGCAGTCAGGCTTAGTATACTTGTCCTCCAAATAAAATAATAGGTCGTCTTTCTAATGACCTGCAAAGCTGCTGTTAAAAGTCTGGGATCCAGCACCTTTCTTGGTCCAGGATTTTGCCAGTTAGAAATATTATGGGTTTGACTGATTAACTAAACAAGTATTACAAAACTTGTTTGGTTATTCTAAAGGAACTTTCTTTTTCCTAAAAAGTGTTGGAACAGTTGATGACAGATAATCTTATCAGGAGCACAGTGGTTTCTGCGCTATAACCTAAAGATCGATTTTAACATTGCTTAAACATTACAGTGTTTACATTTAACAATTCAATATAGTGGTTTATATTTGTGGCAAGCGTTTTTCTTCCCTGGAAGAAACTAACTTGCCTCTGAGGTTTACTCTGCTTGGCAGTTCTTGCCAGAATAGCTTTGGTTTTGTTTTTTTTTAATGGGAAGGGCAAAAATAATGAAGAAAATGATCTGCTACATGAAGAACAAAAGCTGTTCAATTCCTGTAGCAATCAGCTACTACATACTTGAATACTGCCTATTATAACTATCTAGGGGATATTAACATTGCACATGTAATACAAATATTGTTGCAGGTTTCATGCTGAACTCCATTAATGTTGAAAAAAATTATGCATTCATTTCCTTAAAATGTGCAGTTCCTTCTGTGATGTGTATTCAGTTGGGGCGGACTATGATGGTTTTTATATCTAAAATTGAGAGCTGAGAAAACAGTATCCTCTCTACAGCAAACCGTGGTGGTTGCATGTGATGTTTGTGTAGCGTTCCTTTTTTTTTCAATTTTCTATGAAAATCAGATATATGAAGATGCAATGGTGTTTTTTCTTATTGATCATAAATAAAGTGAAACTTTTTCAAAATCTGAAAATATATCTCTATGATTCCCAGATATTGAAAAATCACATAGGTGGAAGATGTCATGTTCTACACATTTCATAATCTGGCCTTTTGAAATTTATGATCATATATCTTGAACGTGTGCAGAAATACATTAACTGTCTGGCTGCATTTTGGTGATGCAACTTGGAATAGCATGGGTTGAATCCTGTGAAAAATTCACATTATAGAATGTCAACAGGGGAACCAAAGTTTCTCAGTAAACATTATCATGTTCAAGCTTATACTAAGCTGAATGGGGATAAAAACCAGTTTTCTTTTAAGTGTATTTCTAGTTAATGATTTTCTTTTGACAGATAATAATTTAATAGGTTATTGTAACCAGTATTATTGTTTCCACAGACCAGCCCAACGACATCTACAAAGTTTGGCCACTATTATGATGTTTCTAAAACAATGTCTCCAGAGCTGTTTCAGTCCATAAAATGGCACAGTTTTTACCTTCCTGAAGAATTGTCTTTACAGCCTAAAATGAAAACACGGTAAGTTGGAATACCACATGCTTCTGTTGTGTGTTTGAATTTTGACTGCATATTTAGTTGTAAATTACATTTTTGCATCTACAGTTGCTATGAAAAGTCTTTTAGCCATGCGTGGCTCTCAAGCATTTCATCAGTGATTCTCATGTCAGTGCTACATGCTGGGACTAGCAGCAAAGCTGCAGTGGCACAGAGGCAGCTCAGTATACTGACTCCTCTGCTTTGGGAAGAAACAAGTTGGCAGGGACAATTAAGGCAGACGTTACTAGGACAGCCTAGGACACAGCCGCATGTTCAGCCCAGCCCTGATGACAGCTGAGGTTGGGGACTGGGGAAAAGTTGTTACTATCTGTCTGTGAACTGCTCCCTGAGCACCATGCCCCATCAGCTTTCAGAGATGCGCGTGTCAGGTGGTTATCAGTCTTAGGAAGATATCCATGCAGATTTTAGGGCTAAGAAGACAGGCCATCCTTGACCTACATAGCTTAGAATGCTGTATCAGATTAGTTATTTATGTGACTCTTACTTCTTTCATCCTACAGCTTCACCTAAGGAAAACACAAAATACTGTGAATAGAATTACAATCACTAATTATGTCTTACACAACACCCCTAATTCCAGAGGAAATAATAAACTCTTCTCTGAATGAATAACTTATTATGGTTTATGTCTGTCAGTAATGAATTACGGAAGACCAAGAGAAAATGAATGACAGTAGCGAAGACTCCTATTAGCCTGTAGCACATACATCCATTATATGTTTCTTGGAGATAAGTCAAGTCAAACATCAAATATGGGCTAGCAATCTCTTTGTTCGGCCCAATCACTTAGTATATATAATACCTACTTTTACAGATCCCAGTGTCTAGGGCCAGCTCCTGGAAGTAGTAGCACTGTTTGCTTTATTGTGATTGATTTTCATTACAGAACACTCAAATATAAAAACTGAGATTTATGGAAGTGCAGTAGGAAGCACCTTTCTTAGAGCTGTAGAAAAGCAAAAGCTAAGGTTCTTCATAAATTATTTCTGTGTTATGTGATCAAATGTCACTGGTTTGTAAAATAAATTCTTGCCATGTAAAAAGCCCACTTTCAAGAGAAATTGGAGAACTACTTTATTCTTACTATAGTAAATATTTGAATATATATTTATATATTATGTACAATTCTTTATTTTTTTTGGTAGCAGGATACTTGTGTCTAACCATGGGGGGATAGACATAAGTATCTGACAGATAGTTTGCAAGTGCTTATATTGTTAATGAGCAATTTAACTCCCATTCTGTCTTTTCCCTTGCAAACTAGAATGCCTCATGACTCTGAGCTTAATTTCACTAACTAGAAGGGCTGTCAGGTGATTGTACATTTTCCATTAAAGTCAAATTAACTCATAAGTATAGTACAGGAAAAGGACTAACTTACATGCATTTGACATTATAAGCCTTGCTTAACTCTGATATTTTCCTTCTCTGCTAAACTGATCAAATTTCGTCATTCTTACCATATGAATTCTATTCTTAGTTTGAATGTACTGCAAAGATTAGATTTAGTTAATTTGCTTGGCTGATTGGTAGAGCAGAGTGATGAGGTGAGGAACACGATCAAGTAAGACAGATTTTGGAAGGCTTGTCTCTTTTTCTTCTCCCTGCAACCACAACATGGGTCTCCTTCAAGAAACCTCTCCTGTGGAAATTTAAGAATTTTATTGTTGAGAGGAAAGGAAGGTGCAAGGTAACAAACAGCCACCATTTTGGCAATTTTCCATCACAATGCAACTTATTAAATGACAGGGAGAAATAACTAACACTTTGGGAATAGCAAACTCTCAGACAGAAATCTGTGGGAGTTGTGAAGAGATGTGTGAGTCTCTTTCTTCATTTGTCCTCTGGCTTTGATTCTTTTTTCCAGACCACAAACACCACTGGTTTTGGATTCCATGTATTAGAAAGGTTGCACTAGGTCAAGGTGAGAATAAGAATATTTCAGAATTACACCTTCTGAAATAAAGGTTATTTCTTTGTAGAAAAATGGGAGATTTAAGCTTCCCATAATTGCAGTCATTCAATTTTGACACACATTTAAAAAATAAATTCCAGTGTTGTATAACTGGAGTTTTTTTAAAAATATGGAAGTGGAGAAAAGCTGCTTGTCCTATTATGTTGCAGAGTTAATGCCAGAAAATTGGACTATCAAATTTACATAAAGAAAGACCAGTTTAGAAAATACATAAATGTTTTCAAGCTGGGTCATAATGAATTTCAGCATTAAAACATATAGAGTTGTCAAAGTTCCATAAAGTTAAAAAGGCCAAAGTAGTGCCTCTCTTTAAGGAGAGGTGAAGGTGAAGACATCTGTGGGATAATATCAGTACTCTGAAAGATACCAGAAAACATATTACCTATTTTTAAGCTTCTAGGGTAGTTTCACTCAGTATGGTTTTTCCTTTGTTTACTTACGGATATTCAACTGGAATTGAGTCAAAAGGCTCTAAAATAAAACAGGGGATATTCTCCATTGATAAAGTCAATGATATCATGTCAAAGGAGGAACATAGGCTGGTGTGACAGATTTGGTTTTGTCATGTTGATTGTTAAATTCTTATCTTCTAAATAAGCTGTCATTGAGTCACAGCTGAACCTGAGTGAAGTACCAGTGTTGGGTCTAGTAATAATCTAGTACTAATTTGGTTTGATATGTATCCCAAGCAATGGGTATCTTTATTGTAGTCATCAGATTTGGAAAAAAGTGGAAGGAATAATTGCATGCAGATTAGATAATAGAATTAGAATTCAAGAAGATTTAGGTCAGTGATCTGGAATAAACTATATGGAATTCAGAGAAGGCATGCTGAGTATCATACTAGTAGGAATAAATAATTGAACAAATAAAATAGTGTAGCAGGTCTCCAGAAGATCTGGGGTTATAAAGTATCTTGAATATAAAATGCATTAGCAGTGTTGTGGGATTAATGCTACCAAAAAGCATGATTTAAAAAGCATGAAGGTGATAAACTGGAATTTAATGTAGAAGACATGCAAAGTACTTATGCTCAGCCATAACAAAGTTGTCCAATTTTTTATAGCACCCCTAAAGAAAACTCTGGGGCAGTTAGAGGCTGTAAAACTGGGATGTTTGGCCTATGATAGAAGAATGGAAGTTCTTAGACAAATCTAAACAGTGTCTCCAAGCATGTTAAAAACTGGCATACAGAGGGTAGTACTGTTGTCTACTGAGTGCAGGACAAGCAGTAATGGGCTACAGTAAACTGTAACTGTAGAAATACAGGCTGGAAAGAAGGAGATGTATTTCTAATGATTACCATGAGAAGTTGCCTTGCAGACACTGGTTGGGAGTATTGTAGAATCTCCATCATTGAAAATTTCGAAGGACAAGTTAGGTAAATATCTGTCAGAGATGGTTTAGATGCAGTTCGTCTTGCCTTGGGGCAAGAAGATAGACTACCTGACCTCTTGAGGTCCTTTTCATCCCTATCTTCTGTGATTCTTTAATACACATTAGTCACAGTGTATTAAATCCAATACTAAATATGAATGTTACCAATTATTTCACCGCTCCCAAAACATTTATGCTTTTACAAGAACCCAACAGGCTTTTACAGTAGTTTTTACAGATATTGTGATGAAATTCTGAAGGAAGCAATCCTTTCTCATGGAACAGAAACAAGCTCACAGTCCTGTCATTATTATTTCATTAAAGAAAGTTTATAAAAGGTGGAGGAAAACAGGTTTTGTTGGCATTACTGTTTGGAAAATCAGTACAGTGCTTCTGGCTTCTAAAGCTAATTTCAATATATCATAGAATAGTAAAAATTTCTGTTCTCTTGAATAACTAGACGATGATTTGAAAGAAAGTAATGCAATAGTTACAGTTAACCCTTCCAGTAGAAGTCAACAATTTGTATTAGACCTCATCTTTGATTGCCTGAAGGCCTGAGGTTAAGCTGACCTCTTTCAGTCTCTCTTACAGTGAACTAGGTGCATGGACATGACTAAGTAGCATGGTTCCACTTGAGGATATAATTTCTTAAACATGAGGTTCTCAGACTACGGTCTTAGATGCATGGGCAAAAAAAACCCACCTGATTGCATAATGCTCATTGCCTATATAGCATTGCAAAACCTCTAATCTATTAGGTTCACAGTACCACAAATAAGTACTGATAGTCCAGAAGGAATAACAAAAAAAAATTGTTACCAAAAAATTACTTAAAATTCAGAAAATATCTAAAACAATTTTTTTTCAATTTAATTCATCAAAAGATTGATGTGTTAACACTGAAAGCTGAAAAATCCTTCAGAAGTAAGGAGGCATTTTTAAGTAAGAGGATAGTCAATTTCTGAAATAATTTAGATTAATAGGCTATGCATTATGGGATATTGGCAAATGATTTCATGACCTTCTAAAGGGTATACTTTGCAAGATATGTACCAGTAAAGACATTTCTGAATAAAAGTTTCTCTTAAATTGTGTAGGAGTGCAGACCAAAGTCAGTGGTGTGGTAGGTTTTTTTCAATCTAAGATTGTTTTGCTTTTATCACTAACACAGGCATTGAAGAGGAAGTGAAAATGATAGTTTTGCCTCTCTTCCCCTACATTTCTTTTCTTGGGGATGAGGTAGGGAAAAAGAACAAAAATCCTTTGCTCTCCTTTCCTTTTCCCTGCTGAGAGATGTAACAACAAAGAGCAGATTATGAAGTTAAAACAGATTTATTTTTTTATACAAAGTACCATATTTGCCTGTATCGCTTATATATTTCTGACAAAAACAGCGAGTATAGTGAACATATATTTTGCAGTCCTTTGAAAGAGTGCTGCATCCATTAGTGAGCAAGGTCCTCCCTCAAAAAGTTTTGTGGCACAAGAACCATCTATTTGTAAAAATCACCAAATCATCTTGGTGCTTTTAATTTTCAAGCATCACATGAAGAAACCTATTTTATTTAAGCTGTTCTTCAGTGAGTGTACTGTCTCTGTAAGTGTAGCTAATGTCTGTTGCAAGATACTTGTAGCACAGAGTCAGAGATGTGGAGGCTTTATTTGGGCTAAAAACTCTTGGCCAGTTTTAGAGATCATATATATCTACGTATGTCCCTCCTTTCCTACCCACACAAGCATTTGGCTTCTCTATGGACCTGCAAAGAGAGGAGATCCTTTGACCGATTAGATCAAATTAAGTTATTGACTTGACTTTTCCTTTGCAATTAAAGATCAGATTTGGAGGTTATACCTGTCATTTGTTCACCTTAAAGTTTGGCTCTCTTCATTTTCTTTCCTGAGTTTTTACACGCACATGTGTGTATCTTCTCTTTGACAGAGGGAGATGAGGAAGGAGTACTGTGTTGGCTCTCTTGTCTGTAGTTCTGATACCTGGTGACTAAATTAGATTGCAGGGTCCACTTTGGATAATCACCCAAGATGGATGATCACCCATGATAAACATTAATTGACAACAGATTGGGAAGTCTGTTCTCCTAAAGGAAGTAGTAAATGGGACTGGGTGTTTGGTGCCAAATGAAGGAGTAAACCCTCTCTTTCTTATCTCATTATTTTTTATGTTAGGGAAGGGCAGTTACATCCTGGCTGTAATGCTGGGACCAGGTTAATGGGGTAGTACAGCTGACAGCAACTGTTTTCCGGTTGTTGTTGCTAGGATATTCTCATGTCCTTTTTGTTGCATTGCTAAAGCCTCTGCCTAACCAGAAGGCAGAAAGATCCTCTGTAATAATTCTGTGCATCACAGGTTTACTTTCTACCCCTTTACTTCTATCCTCATTGCTCAGTTGTAATTATCAAAAGAGAAAGTTTGGAAATCAAAGCAACTAAAATAATTAAACTAGTTTTTCAATAATGCCTGTAAGTTTTACCTTAAGAATCTATGTGCTTTTGAAAAAATAGTGTATTCTATCTAGAATCTTGATTTACTGGTAAATTTAGATAAAACAGGCTTAACTGTGTTGCCTAATGGGGTCTCCTTATACATAATAAGGCTATTTGTCATGCTGTTGATAACCTAACCTTTGTTAACTGCTTAGAAACTATCAACAGAGAAGTCAGAGGCTCCAATGTAACCAGGATACCTTCTTGCTAGCTCCTGCTTTATCCATTACTAAATTGCTAAACAAAAAAAAAACCCAAAACAAAATAAACAAAAAAAGAAGGAATTGTTTAAACTCATTATCAGAATTAAACCGCGTTTAGTAACAAAGCCAAAAAAGGCTAGAAATTGCAAAATAAGAAATACGTTACTTCCTTCCTTAAATATTCTGCCAAATATTGCCAGAAGGTTAATGCAGCTTGTTTTTATAAATAGTCTTTCCATTATATTTTTCATGTCCTTATTTACATAGCATGGTTCAAATTCAAGTAAACCATTATTATTTTAGCAAGAAGTAGAAGAGCACCTGTTTTTGCAATACTGAAAAATCTACATGCATTACATTATTTTTTTAATTATTTCTTTGCTGCAAATCTTTTCCAGATGGATTAATTGAAGATCCTTTTTTATTTGTTTGCTTGTTTTAATTTTGGGACCCTTATAATTCTGCTAACACTTTAGATATCTTATTCTTTTATCCACTAGCTTTTAAAAGTAAGTTAGTAATAAATCAGGAATTGGCAAGTATTGTGATTGCAGGATATTCTGTGACATCCCAATAAATAGTGCAATAAGCAAAATAAGTGATAGATGCATAAATTTGAAAATGTTCCTGTGATCATACACACCACAAGTGTCTTTTTGTATTACACGTAGTGTAATGTAGCTATGGCTACAAAGAAGTTGCAAGCTCCTTCCTAATGTTGGTGGGCAGCAGTTACTACCTATGTTTTCCAAAAGGATAAGGGAATATCCAAAAAGATACACATATGTTTCTGGTTACTGTGAAGTGCTGGAGATTCTGGACTCTGGCAAAACTGGGAAGAAATCGCAGCACTGTGTAAGCAACAGGGATCACCTGTGTGTTGCAATTATGTGAAGACAAGGAGAGAGAAGACATTTGGGCTAGGGTGGAGTATGTATTATTAGCCTGTGGACTAGAGAGCATGATTGGGATGGGTATCTGTAGAAGTCCTTTGGATGTGTAGAAACTGGACCTTCTAAACCTTTGATGAGACAGCTTGCTCAATTTTCATTTCAAGTCTGTTTAAATGCATTTATAGCCACTGGTTTGCCTTTTTTATGTTATTTTATTTTATGTTATATTTTCTAAACAATGCATAAAGTAAATTCTACCTCACAATTCTGCTGTCATGCAAATAAAGCAGTAATAAAACCTGTAGTGTATGGATGCAAAAAGGGAACCATTGCATAGCAGAATGTATCTTATGTCTGCTTTGGTATCAGAAAAAATACTTAGGGGAAAAAAACCCAACGAACAAATTAAAAATCCCCAAATTGACTAAATCAACTTTTAAACTGTGAAAAATGTCTCTTTTCTTGTTGGTTTGATTGTTGTAGCAATTGTATATATGAATGTTTTCAGTAACAGAAAGTCAACTCTACATCACCAGGATGTTGATTAGGTATATGTGGAATAACAGTTGGGTAGCTTTTTGTCAGTTACAGATTAGTACCACACTGTAATGGTTTCAACTTAAAGTTGGTATATTAAATCATTAATCTTCTAGATGTAAGTGAGCCTGACATAATTAAGTTATCTTAATCTCTAGAGGTCTAAGCTTTCACTAAACATCTGAGCACTGAACTAGTTAACATGAAGCAGTCACAACTGCTTATGATGTCAACTATATTAAAAGATGTTTGGCTTCTTTCTTCAGTATGATGCTTTTGGACTGAGAGCAGCATCTGCTTATATTTGGGTTTAATACAGCTGTTAGAGATATATAGGAAAGTAATATGTGTTACTAAACTATTTCTTCTTACCCACAGTAATATGAACAGTGCTTACATGAGGCTGCTTGAGTCCATTCAGAGGATCATTTACCAGGAAGGGTTTGATGGCTCTGATTCCCAGGTAACAAACGCCTTTGTACTATTATATAATCCTGTAACTAATGTTTTCTTAGTTCTCAAGGGTAGCACAAGATCTTGGACAAAGTAACAAGAAGCAGGCTGTTTCTAAGCATTGCTAAACTAAATAAGCAAAGTAAATAAAGAGTGTGGTTCATATTTTAATTGCATTTGGAGTTTTCACCTGTTACAGATATACAGAGATCACAAGAACTGTAAGCCAACATTAGTAAAATGCATATTCCATGCAATTAGCCAATAAATGGATTGCCAAATATAACCTAATTTAGCAAAACACATTTTCCCCTATAGTTTATTTTTTGAAACTATTGCTTTAGCAACGTGTTCAAGACTGAGCATTTAATCTTAAAATAGCCAGTTATTTCAATGTTGTTATAACGGGACTGGGAGGAATTTTTTCATTAATTTAATGCTTTGCATCTTTATGTAGCAAGCATTGAAACACAAGTAAAGAAATAAGAATGCTATTTCAGTTTTACAAATCAAAACAGCTTATCAGAATTCTGTACTCTTAATAAACCATACTGTGTGTATTGGTTACATTTTAAGAGTAACAACATAGTCTGAAGGACCATTTCTAATTTGAGCAGTGCCTTATGTATTATTCTTTGTTGTATTGAGTTATGTGAATCCTTTGGGGTTGGAGTAAACAGGATAATAAATTATATATAGATGCTTAATTGATAGGGAATTACTTTTATTATTATACAATAAAAATGTTACTGCAGTAGTGGTTAATTAGTATAGGTGCTGGAGAACATTAAATAATATGATACAAACTATGTGTTATTACTAGTTGAGTATCATAAAAGTTTCCTTTCGTAGGGAAGATGATGTTGGAGCAGATGTTTTCATGTGTAATAATATGTTTTAGGAACATTACCTGCACAGAACACTTGTGTGTAAATTTAGGTTATTTGTGCTCAGCGTTTAGTCTCTGCTGAGATTTATGGATGAGTTTGCCTTCCCTTTGGTGGCAGTGCCAGTCTGGAGAAGTAAATTGGTCCCTGACAGGCACCTCTCCCCACTCGCTGCAGTAGCCATGGCAACAGGCATGTCATCGTACCATATACACCGTGTGCAGAGATGCTCCTCCTGCACGGTGACAGGTTCTGTGGAAGCCTGAGAGCTTGCCGGCTGCAAAGAGCAATGCGGAGTGAAACAAACACCCTGCCAACCTTCAGCCAGCAGACAACCTCCTACTGAAGAGAATAGGCTGGTGTTTCTTAATTTTCTTACAAGTTAGTTCTGACAGGAAAAATAGCACCTTTGTATATTCCTGATTTATTTTATTTTTTTTTTGCTTTAACATGTAAAAGAAAATTAAGCTTGGTCAGAGTCAATATTTTTTATTTCTTGCTTGCAAGCAAGGAAAAGTTAAACATCATGGAGACATTTTCTGTACTTGCTCGTTGTTTCAGAATGTCTTACTAGAGTCAATAAAGCAAAAGCAGAACTTGAACTGAGATGAATTTAAGAGTACATTTGTTGCATGATGTGTGTAAGTTTCTGAAGTAAATCTTTAAAAGTTTAAAAAAGAGCCCTTTTTCAAGCCAGTTTACTCATCTAGAAAACTATTAGCACTTCCAGAGTTTCTGTTTCAAGGGAGATAATGCATATGATTTTCTGAAGCAATATCTTTGAGATTCCTCGTTTACCCATGCATCATGTTCTTATGTGCACTCAAAGTTTGTACATTTAGAAGTGGTATATAATACACACCTGTTTAAAAGATGTCCAGAGATTAATGTAGTTATCACCCAGAACGTACCTTGGATTCTTTTATAATCCAAGTCTATGAGAAATTCACCTCTCTGCTAGTCTGTATCCCTTTTTGTTTACTGAGAGAGACTTCAGAAGTACAGTTTAAGTGATTGTAGAGTAAGGAGCAGCTGGTATTCTTCAGGACTTCTGGTATCCTTTACTGTATAAAAAAATACATGCTTCAGAGAAGTTTGTGCATGTATGCTCTTCACCTCCAATAATCCTTTATTCTTCAGGGAGGACCTATCACCACTGGTTTTCATGAAGTTTGGAGAAATCTACAAGAGCCCAAATGTAGCAGGGAGTTACTGATCTTTTAAGAGATTTGCTTACTGACTTCACACAGATCCATTAATCACTGTCTGTGAATGACAGAATCTGATGTCATTAATGCTTCATTTTTTGCATTATGAAGAATAATTCTTCCAAAATATCTAGATTCTGGAGTCTAGAAATGCGCTACTTGTTGGATCTGGATTCAAAGGAAAAATTTAACCTGACTAGTAAAACTTTCATGTATTTTTGACTACTTTCACATTAATATGCAAATGATACTTAGACTTACTACTCTTTTTAGAATCATAGAATATATCCTGAGTTGGAAAGGACCCATAAGGGTCATGGAGTCCAACACCTGGCTCCACACAGGGCCGGCCAAGTCAGAGCATGAGGCTGAGAGACACTTCTTGAACTCAGTCAAGCTTGGTGCTGTGACCACTTCCCTGGAAAGCCTGTTCCAGTGCCCGACCACCCTGTCGTTACAGAACCTCTTCCTAATATCCAACCTACACCTCCCTTGTCTCAGCTTCATAGTGTTCCCTTGGGTCTATCACTGGTTGCCAAAGAGGAGATTAGTACCTGCCCCTTCTCACACCCTCGTCAGGAAGCCACAGACCACGGTGAGGTCTCCCTTCAGTCTCCTCTTCTCCAGGCTGCACAAACCAAGGAACTTCAGTCTGCCTTTATAAGACTTCCCCTGCAGACCCTTCACCATCCTTGTTGCCCTCCTCTGGACACACTCCAATACTTTTGTGTCCCTCTTGTACTGTGGACAATACTCAAAGTGAGGCCGCATCAGCTCAGTGTAGAACATCAACTCAGTCACCTCCCTGGACCGGCTGGCAATGCCCTGCTTGATGCACCCCAGGATACGGTTGTCATCGTATGCTTAGACTTACTCTCCATTTTATTGGCTCCTCTTAATCTAATGCCAGTATTTGAGAAAATGGAGAAAAGTGAGCAGAATGTCACTCATTTCAGCAGACAGATGTATGAGACAATTAGGAACATTAGTGAAAACTACTGTTAGAAATTTAGTCGACCTCTGATAAAATGGTCAGGCATCTCTAGGACTTAGTATGATTGGTTAACATTAATTTTATGGGACCATTTGCCGTTGGCCATCACAGCTTCATATTTTTGATTGTCACGCATGACTCTGTGGGCCTTAGGACAATAATTCTTGTTTGAAGTGTTAGACTACAGAAAAGTTTGTTTGAAGTTAACCAGAGCAACAACCTGTTTGGTCACAGTGACTTGCACATCTTTGCCATGAGTTACTTGGAAATTCAGGGTCTGAATTATCTGTAACCTAGAAATATGAGCATCACTTTTGCATCTTTTTTTAATCCTCCTAGTAACTCTTTGCTGCAGCTCATTAAGTGTGAATCCTTTATAAATTGAGCATGATTTTGAATCCTAGAAATAGCACTTGTTTCAGAATTGTTTTGGCTTTTTTCATGTTTGACATCAGAACTTTCATAGGCAAGCTTATTACCTTAACACTTTTTGGTATGCTTTGGAGCTTGAGTTGGGTGAATTTCAGGGCAATAAACTGGGGCAGGGTGGGAGAGGGATTGGTTCTTTGTCTGCTTTGAGTTTTTTAACTCCTTGTAATTGGAATTCTTGCTGCCAAAGCCGATGTTTTTACAAAAATTACATGAAAAAGGTTTTTAAAAGTTTTCTAAACTAATGAGACTATAAAAGATCTCGTGGTATATCTAATAAAATGTTATCCTACTCTGTCCTGTAGGCTTGTTATAGAGAATTAGACTTATGCTTTTCATATTTCAGTTATGGAATAAGCTATTTGTCAGGGCCTTGTGGACCTGACAGAATTATAGTGGTAGAAATTCTGTTACTGGCCAAAGAAAATACATCTGATATTATCTGGTGTTTGAATAGCTTCATCTTTTACAACTCTGATGATTTAATATTGTGAAACAAGTATCTGTCATCCATTATCCAGTAGGAGAAGTGATAGTCTGATACAGTTCTTTAGCGATTTTCTTCGTAATAAAAAGTATTTTTCTCATTAGAGAAGTTTCTGTGAGTTTTATGTATGGTTACTCTGTGGTTTTGAAGTACCAGGATACTTTCACTGCATGATTGGCATCTGAGGAAAATAGTTTAATTAAATGCCTGATTTTTTACTGTAGCTTAAACACACATGTAGAAATGCATGAGTCTGCTCTGATTAGAAGTCTCTGAAGAATTTTAGAATAGCTTCTATTTTTCTTATTCTTTTTAAAACTCCTACCATCCAAGCCTGGCAAATAGCAAACAGAGAAGTCAGATTGTGTGTTATTTTCCAGATCTTCATAAGGCAGGGTAAAAAGTTAGCTTTACATCAGCAAAGCCCAAAAACCTGCAAAGACCAAGACTAAAGAATCTGCCAGAGCTAAAACATGTATCTCTTCACAAAGACTGTAAGTGAATTGGCAGATCAGCTTACTGTGTAAGCCAGGAGAGTTGAATAAATACAGAGCCTTGTGGTACTGTGTTTCACAACTCAGGCTCTGTCCACCTAATATGGAGAGCAAAGTCTTAATAAGAGTAGTCTCTTGTCTTGTCAAAACCTTTCCGCTGGGTTTCCAGAGCAGCTGTGCAATGTTTTGTGCTTGATAGTTACTGTTCATTCCAGCTGGTGAAAATGAATGTCTGCAGTTTATTAAAGCACTTGGCTGTAATGAAAACTACCTGGAAGCTTTTCTTTATCTAAAATACTATTTTAGATACAGATTTATTTTTTTTAAGACAAAAAAAAAAAGCTGGCCTTTAAGTCTAAACCCTGAACTCTAGAAATGTATCTTTGATCACCTTCTGCGGGAAGTCTTTCAACAAGGACCCTTGTTGTCTCTCTCAACTATTGATAGCAAATACAGCTAAAAACCTTCTCAAAGACCACCGGGAAAGGTCACATCAAAGAAGCTGAAATGATGAGAGATGACATTTTATTACTTTGCATAAAAATTTACAACTCTGGCTTCATAAGCTGCCCCTTCAGAAAAGGGGCTTTATCTTAGCCACAGCCTCTGTTCGATGCTCTTCTGCCAGTGCACTGCAGGCCAGCAGTCTTCAGGTAAGCAACAAACAAGGCTCTTCAGGATCTTACGTGTCAAAACAGCTTAAATTCTCATACCCAGGAGCTAACTAAACCAGATCCAGAAACACTCATCTCAAGGACTTTCAGAAAGGTGTAGTCCTTTAATGACAATCCATTGATGTCTCCAACAGACTCTCCATAGCTGTGGATAAACTCTCCTTCATGAGTTGGAAGAAGCTGACAGGAATGTAGATGATGGTTACAGAGACTTCTAAAATAGCAGAAGGGCCATGCGATGGTGACGTAGGCCACCAACCTTGTTCGTTTAGAAGTCGCAGAACAAGTGAAACTGAAGCAAATAGTCAAAATAGTCAAGTTATGAAGGTAACACAGGGAGGTTGAAAATAGTGGAAAAGTAGTGTTTGATTGCTCCAGGCCCTTCCAGCAGACCAGTTTAGAATGGGGAAAAAAAAGATTCTTTTGCATATTTTTTAAGACAATGATGGAGGAGAGGAAGGACATGAAAAGTCATCGATTTACTGCATTTTGTGTCAGAGTATACTTACACTTAGCTGCCTAAAAAATGCAAATCAGTAGTTTTCAATATTTCTGTGCTGTCTCTAACACATGTACATACTTACCTAACATAGTATGATATCCAGTCACTGAAAAAAAATGCCATTTTCTTTGTAATTTTTATAACATCATCTGAGATTGAGCTATGTTTATGTAAACTATGTAGTTGCTATGGATATGAAATCTATAAATTGTATTTGTTTAAATAAATTGAATTATATTTCCCTCCTAGTGTTTAAAAGTAACAAGTGGCTGGGTTGTTTTTTTCCTCAATAGAAAAAACAGAAGAATATTTTGCGGATAGGAATTCAGAGTCTGGGCTCCATGTTGTGGGGTGATGACATTTGTAGCAGTGATACTCCTGAAGATATTCATAGTCTTACAAAATTTCTGTATGTTCTGCGTGGCCTCCTCAGGAAATCTTTGTCAGCCTGCATCATCACAGTGCCCGCTCACCTTATCCAGGTAGGAATGCTGTCTTCACTTTCATAGCTAACACGTCAGTTCGCAAAAATTTAAAGTTTATGGTAATAAAATAAGTGCAATTTTGAACATTTTGAAAACTTTTTGTTCAAAGGGCAAAGTTAAAACATAGCTTTACTTTAGTGTTTCTTTACTTTTGTGGGACAGTCGTGCTGTCTACAAGTATTTATGCATAAAACCATCCTGGATACAGTGACACTTTATGTGAGTCTTAGTCTTTGAAACACTATCAAAATTTCAGAAACTGCAAAAAAGAACAAGGAGAATCCTGCTAGTAATGTCTTTTTCTTTTTTTTTTTTCAACATTCCTATGAATTTTTCCACTGCCTTCAGAACATTGTTTAGAGATTCAGTACAAGATGTTTCAGTCCACAGTTTTTGTCATAGATGCATTATGATGATGTGTGATCTTGGTTTTAAACCCAGGAATTGAAAGATACAGGTTTATACTTTAATTCTAACGTCCCCTTGTATTGGAAGTAAGAGCAAGCCAGTTATGGTATCAGAGTCATTTTACCAACTGCAAAATCAGAAGCTGCTAACAACAGCACCTTTCCTGAGAGTATATGGAGACTTAAATTCTTTTTTAGCTTTTAAACTTTTTAGGAAAAATCTAAATAGTATGTTCAGAAGTAGAATTGTTATTCACAATGAACAGATAACCTATAATTTTAGATATTAATTCAATTCGATTGTAGTAAAAAAGTACTGCATAAAATCTTATGTTAAGCAGAATGTTCTCATAGTAGATGGGTTTGCCATTAGATTAAATCCTATTTTATGCAAGTACACGACTCTCATTTATGTGTTGCATTTTGTAAAGGTGTTTGAATACCTTCAAATGTTATTTATCTAGATACCTGATGTACTTACTGCTTCAAGAATAAACAAAGTTAGTTTTTTAAGTTTACCACTGCAATAAAAAGTGTATCGGTATTCCTCCTGCAGTGCCAACCTCCATCTCACTACTGAGCTGTTTTTAAATATTAGATGGCAGTTTGCCTTTTAAAAAGATTGACAGTAAAATTTAATGCCATGAATAGAATTTGTGAATGTAAAACTAGCATCCTTCTTTTTACACATTGGGACTACTTGTTCATAATTGAGCCATATAATCAGGTTTTTTGTACTCTTTTTTTATACATTATATCAGTAAAAGGTATGATCATATTTTAGAGAAGTAGTCCAGAAGCATCTCTGAGAAACAAACTGAAGAACAAAGGTTTTTTGTTTGTTGCAAACTAGTCTTGGACATTGACTTTGATTTTGTGTTTATAAATTCTGTATAAATCAATATCCATGGAGTTAGGATTGAAATTATGTATCAATTTTTAAATAGCTGATTTTTAAATTTTAACAGAATTGTTTTACAGTAAGTGCTGGAATATTGGGGGGGGGGGGGGGGGAGGGAAAGGGTGAGGAATGGTAAGGAAAAAAAACATTATCATTTCCAGAATCTTTGCTTAGCAGCCTTAAAAAAAATGAGAGTATTAAGTTATTGGAGTGTTTTTTAAATTGTTAAAACTTCATGTATCCTTCTTTAAGCACTAAACTGTGGAGAAAACTGTCATTAGGAGGAGCAAAGCTGCTGAGGGTTCCTTATACCCCACATTACTCAGTTCCCAGAGCCCTGCTGTGTAGTTGTTCCACTCTCCAAGAAGCCTGTTAAAGAGCCCCTGAGAGCATGTGTACAGCCCTCCATGTTAATAGTTAATTGGTGAGGATGGCAAGATGAGAGGACAGCCGAACATGTGGTCTCTCAGGCTCAAGCCGTAGACAGGCCTTTAGTTATAATAACAGCAGCTGCTCACATTCTCACAACCCAGCTACTCACCATTCTGTTGCTGAGGTTTCTTGCTGGATTAAAAAAGTAAATACCATTTCTTTCCAAGAGAATAAGAGTGAGGGATTTTTTTTTCCCAAGTGCATTTCTGTATATGTATTTAATTTGATCAGACTAAGTTATTTCTCTGTTGAATTTTAAAGGCAGTACAGTGAAGGCATAGAAAATGCACTCAGTATTTCTGAAGATGTAGTAAATTCTGCATTTATTCCCTGAACTTCTCTTTCTGTATTTTCTGTTCTCTTTTACTTCCCAACTGTATTAATGAGGTGGGCAACAAGTAACTTCTGCACATGAATAATTTCTGTGAAGGTAAATAGAAGTTCAAAAATCACATTTTAATCAAAGTTTTGGCTGCATAACAAATACAGAATAATAGTTTCTTTTTCATCTGCTTTGTCTTGAAAAAACAGATTTTAGTAGTGACTCATGCCATGTCTTGTGTCTATCAGCCCCCACTACTAGTTACTCCAGTGAAGAAGAAATAAAACTCACAATTGGTAGTACCAATTTTCAACTGGGATGTCATCTTTCCAAGGCAGACTAGTTATATTTTTATATGTAGCGTATGAACAGTGCACATTTATATAAGGAATATATATATATATATATATATATGTAATTACAGATTGCTTTCATCTATTTATTACTTCAAATGTTGTACTGTGGCAGGGAGTTCCACAACTTAAGTCTACCCGGTTTCTTTCTTTTTCAGAAAGTTTAATTTTGCCTTTATTTTTCATTAATTATACCTTTTTTTCTTGGCTGTTGAGACAGTAAGATGAGACTCACTATTTTATCTTTTCTAATTGTTTTAATTTTTTCTCCTGCTGCCTCCTTAATCTGTTTTTAAACATTCACTGTTCTTTTAATCATATTTTACTTCATTACAGTAACATAGTACAATGATGGTATTATTGTTTGCTCACTTTTCCTACGTTCTAATGTCTGCTTTGTCTCTTTGTTGACTACTGAACATTAAACTGATTTTGTTCTTGATGCTTTTACCTCTGTGGTACACATCTACCGATGTGGCTCTTTCATTATTCCAGCTATTCATTGTCTTTGGATTTAATAACTTTGAATTGCATTTATCCAAAGATGATGCTCATTCACCCAGTTTGATGGGACACTGAATGTCTTCACAGTCTTCTGTGAGGCTGTATTTTGGAAAAAGACACAAAATTATAAAAAAATCTGGTTGTGTAAAGAGTTTTTTTCAGAGCCATTTAAAGAAATTGTAGTCCACTAAAGAACACAGACTCTTTTTGTTTTATTGATGAAACTTGTCGTGCAAATAATGCAAAAGAAAAAAGAAAATTCTCTTTTCTCAACCACAAAAATAGGAATACATTATTCTGGAAGAGGATTTCAAGAAAATGACACTAAAAACTTATCCAATTATGAGTTTTATTCTGATGATGTGTGACAAGTTTTACTTGATTGATATTTTCTACCAATTGAACATACTCTTATCTTACACAGTCAGGTAATAAATATTGAGATACTTATGAGTGTGATTAAAATAGTTGATAGAAGGTTATTTTTCAAGTCTTTCTACTGCTTTTGGAAAATTCATTGTGCCTATGAAATCAGGTGGTACATTTGAAAAGGGAAAATTGCTTTCATTTTTTAAATCTAGCATTGATGAAAGAGGACAGACTGAAGAAGAATTTCATTTGTTGTTACCCTTTCCAAACTTAAGGAATATTATAAAAACAAGCGAGGACTCTGTTTTGGTACAGCGACAATTGATGCAATTTAGTACCTAAATAACAAACCCCAAAGTTTTTGTGCTACAGAGCATGTGACATAAAGGGCTTTAACGTCACAATTTTATACATGGCTGTATTTTATATATGCCTATATAGGGAAAAAGCCTAAATTAGAATTTGAAATATTTTCCTATTATAGTTTCTTAATTATCTTTAATTACTAGAAATCACTGGTAAATCCAAATACATCTTTCTCCCAAAATCCTACATAATGTTTGTAACTGTGTTCCTGTTCTTCCCAACTTTGTATCACTTTAGTAATGGCTTTTTAAGTAGTTATTTTCACTGGGAGAAAGTGTAACACTTTTACTAAAGCCATCCTTTATTTTGAACTTGAAGCTGTGTTACTGGTAAGGACTAACAACCTTATTAGTCAGCATGTACCAAGGGAAATTAATTGACTAATGAAAAGTCAGTATGAATAAGTCTTAGAGAACCTGTCCTCAGAGTCTGAAGTTCTGTTTAGCAAGGTATTTTCATTATTTCATCCCATATGTTAAAAAATTAATTTCCTACAATATTAATGTTTTGATGCTTTGAATTCACTGAAGTGCATAAGTTACTGTATGTTTCAGTGTAGAAGAATTCAGAAACAAACCTTTTCACATCCATAGCCTTTTGTGTTCACACTGAGTAATTTAGCAGCTAAACTCGAAGTCAAGCAATGGAGTGCTTTAGAATCCACTGCTAACACAGGATTATAAGATGTGAACTCCTATAGCCTGTGAATTTCTCACAGTTTGAAATTTTTATTCCTATAACAAGAGCTAAGAGTGATTGCCTGCTTCAGAGCTCCAACTTCTGAGGGTTCACAAGTGTAAAATGCTGAATAACCTTCAAATGTATTTGATGATGTTGCCACTGCGCACAAATTTGTATTGAGATCGAATGTCCTGTAGTTTCTATATCATAGTTAAGCAAGCTTTCAAAATGCTCTGCAAAAGAGAAACTGTGAAGGTGAAATGGTCTTTACCTTTTCCATATTGGGGGGGTGCTTGCTTTTTGATGTTGCATGTTGCTTTTTTTTTGTGTGGGAGAAGTAAAGTTTAACAACCGTATAGAGCAATATTGAGAGTCATGAGTTTATGAGAGAGATTCTTGGGTTATCCACATAGTTTTCAGATATGAATATTCTGGTTTGGATATGATAGACCTGCCTAAAAGCATCTTGAAAATTATGATCGAGAAGGGAGCACATAGAAGTATACAATTCAAAATCCAAATTGTGTTACACTAATTAATTTTGTTTTCAGTTTCTATTAATGTTGCTAGTATTTGCAAATCAAGTTGCCATAGAAATACAAATGTTTTGTTGCATCATAAAATAAGTTTATGGCTGCCAACAGGCCGTATTCTAGCTCTGCCACTTCTGATTTGGTAACAACCACCCATTTCAAAAACAAATGTTAATTTTCTTTTAACTGATTTAGCTATATTATGATGAGCTGTCCCACTGTATGTTAAAATTGTATGCCTGAAAGACTCTCATTTTAATAAATCTTACTTTTTTAGAGGTTCACTATATACACATCCTTATCACCAACTCATCAGCACAGTCTTTTTATCAAAAAAATCACTTTTCCAAAACAAATATATTAAACTTTAAAAGTTAATGAGTACACACAACATTGTCGTTTTATTTTACATTTCATATATATAATCTGAAAATACACCTATGAAAACTTTAAAAAATTAGGTAAGATTTAGAACTAAATCTTTCAACTGCAATATTAGACCTAAACAGTTAAATATCCCATCACAGTATGGAGATAGTCATCTGTTCAAGCATATGGAATCTTTTGGCTACTGGACTAAGTAGTTAATATAATGCCCAGTGTCCAGACATGGACACAACTGTTATGGAAGCAGAAGGGAAGAGGCTCATGTATTGAGCCCATTTGGACACTGATAAGTAAAGATTAGAAGAGTGACTTTAAATAATGCAGGACAGAGCAGTTCCCTGCTTTAAGCAAGTAATTCTGTTAGAAAATGGAAGGTAGTATTGTTTTTCTGAGGCGAAACTATTTTTTCTGCATAAGAACTTGTACTTTCTATAGTGCACTTTCTGTACAAGTTCTTGAAAAAAATCCCCTGTTAATCTAGCATTAAATATGGGGTTATCAGCCGTCTGTTGCACTTCAGAACAAAGAATAATAATTTTGTGTGAAACTATTTTTTATTTGAATTATTGCATATGCATTTCCCATCTTAAATGATTTTCAAACAACTGAATATTGAATTTCTGTGTCTGCTTAGAAACATTTTTGCATGAACTTTTGTTATTGTTAAAAACCCTTGAAATTTCAGAATCTAATTTTACATCTTTTTGTTTAGACCTGCTTTATTAATTACAATATAATCATAATAAAAAGGAATACTGCATCTTTAATGATGTTTTTGTGCCTGTGTAGTTAAGCTTTAATGCTAGGGGGAAAAAAAAAAGATTAAATTAGCCTTGTAACCTCTTTCTCTTCCAGACTGATGATGGAAAATAAAAGCTCTTAGCCACAGAATGTAACACTTAGAATTAATATTTAATTAGACCAGCAAATTGTACACTGTGGCTGAAAGCTTCCAAAGAGTTGTTAGTGCCACAATTGACCTACAAGTTTAATAATAACTCACTTCTAGGAGCAAGTGCCAGTTCAGCATAGTGGAGCCACTGTAAGAAAGTCCTGTGAGATTAAAATCAGCAAACCAAATGGCAGGCGAGGATTCCTGGGATGGAGCCTTCTGGAAAGCTGGGAGCTGGAGTAGCTTTTCAGCCAGGATTCAGATGAGAACAGTGGGCAAAAAAAGCTGATCCCTCCTGTTCTGGGAGCTTCTGGTTGTAGGCCAAAATCCTACAACAGATTTTTTCTAAATGTTCTTACTGCAGCTATTAATTTATATCACAAATCAAGTAATGAATGACTTATCGTCATCTTTTAATTAAGTTTTAATTCCAACATTATCGCTGAATTCTCTGGTCATGATTTTTACTCATGGAAGATTAGAACTTTTTTCGTGTGATGTGTAATTTAGTATGTTTGTGTTGCAGAATGTTTTGTTTTATCCTATCTCACTGCTACATAAAAAGGTCCTTGTAGTATGATGCGGTAAGTAATTTATAATACCATAATGAATTATGTAAATTAAATACAAAATGTGTCTCCCTTGTAAAAATAGAATATTTGGAAAGTTGAATAGCATAGTCTTGCCTTTCATTTTATGAACAATTAAAATATAAAGCCAGTAACTGCCATTAGATACCTATCTGAGCCTTAATTCTATGGCAAATTATTCTAGTGAAATAGGGCACCATAAGTTCAAAAATGTGCAAACACACAGCAACAGACTGAGGAAGGAACATTCTGCATTATTTATTGGCTAGATCCTAAATAATTAAAGAAATGCCTACTCATTAGTTAAAAATTAAAGCAGGTGAGAACCTTGCCAGCAGAGGGAGCAGTCATGTCTTTCCTTAGGTTCCCATCGTTTCCAACCTACCCATCATTTCCACTCTACCTCTTCTTATTGCCCAGCCAGTTTCCCATCTGGACCTAGCTTTGCCAGCCTGCTCCTGATGACAGCCTATAATTTTATACTGAATAAGGGATTAGGTTTTTTTCATTATTTTATATTTCAGAATCTTGCCACTTGATTACCAACATCAGTTAGATGTTCCTTTTGATATCTGGGTATTATTAATTGAAATAATAGTGGACAATCTTTTTGGTTACTTGGAAATAAAATCTGATTCTCTGCTTAAAGAATTAAAGTTGCAGCAATAGTTTGCCTTTCCAAATTGGTGAGCAAACTGCAGGGACTTTTTTTCAGGCAAAATAGGAACAAAAAGAACTCCAAAATTTTTTTCTTAGAATGGATAACTCCCAGTGTAGCCATAGGATTTTTTAATTAAGCCAGTCAGTCTCAAATTCATTAATTTCAACAGTTTTGTTGCAGCTTTTCTTTAATCTGATTCTCAGTCTACTTTTGCACCTGTATTTTCAACTATGACCAATGTGTAGCATTGAATAGTTTATGTGTTTTATTTTGTAAAGAAATCTGTTCAAATGTTAATTTCATTTTTGCAATGATTAGAGACAAATAATAACATACAGCTTTTTCAACAATGAGACAATCTCATTAATAAGGACCAGATAGTGTTCAGGGGAGATGCCAGGCTCATTTCGGCCCAGATCTTGTACTAATTTCTTCCCAGCTCCTCCCCCTGCACTGGAGAAGGGCTCAGTTGGGCTTGTTTTGTCTACCCACTGCAGCAGGACTCATGCGAGAGCACCCCAGAACCATTCATAGTCACATGCGGCCTGTGCTTTCACCTGCTGAATGCTAAGGAAATTGTCAGAAGAGAAAAGCACTGGACTGAGATTCAGCTCAAAAAGTGTCACCCTTTAATACCCTGTACATCTGTCACATCTTTCAGCCAGATAATAATGGGATTTTCAGCACCCAGCTTTCTGGGCTTTGACTCACACATAATTTTCATAATACCACCAAATTTTTTACTGATACCCCAAAGCCATAGATGCAGCCTTCTGAAGCAAGCCTTGAGTAAAGAGAGGTGTATGGGCTTCAGTGAAAGGTTGAGTTCAGTTTCCAGTTCACTGTTGACTGGCATGGGACTTTGGACAACTCACCTGACATCTTTGTGCATGTTACATGTCTTGTAAATGAGGAATACAGCACTTGCCTATCTTTTGTAAAGCACTTGGAGATCAACTGATGCAAAGTTTGATTTAAACTACATAGTCTTTGTTCTGACTTCCATTTTTGTAGGCCTCAACAGCAACTCTTACTGACTTGCTTGTTTTATCTATACTGAGTCATCACTCATTTCTCTGTTGGCCTTTACGTCTTCTCTCCGATGGCAAAACAGATATAAATGTTATTTTATAGGGTGACAGGATTGGCTGGCATTAGATTCTTTCACAGCTCAAGTAAAAGACAAGTCCAGAGCTTCCTCTCTGAAGATCCAAAGATACAGGGTTTCTAGTATGTGATACTTCATTTTTTTTTCCTGGCTGATTATTTTTTGTGAAAATTTGTCCAGAATTTTTAATTGGATGCTGTGCTGTCCACGTTCATCTGATATATTTGCTAATAACATTGCAGAGTTCCCGTAGGCAGTGTGTTAGGTGTAAGATACTGAAACCATGTCTAAAATGTTTTGAGTTTTTAAGAAACAAAAATACTAGTTCTAATGGGCCTTGCAGTTGAAAGACTGTGGAGTTTATATTATGTAGACTATCAGGACAAATATTATTAAAAGCAATTTTAAGAGGACAACTAAAATCTGGAATTTATACATTGTGTAGCATATTGGCCAACAGATGCTTTGTTACTCCCTTCCCATTTTTAACAGGTACATTGCATCTAATTACCTGCTCATGTCTTCACTACATGTCCTTTCTTTGCTTTTGCAACTTGCATAAAATTATTTAGAGATACTATTCATTGCTTGAATATAGCTAATGTAATACTGGGTACCTATAAATAAATGAAGTGCTTCTGTGATTTCAGACATATGTACGATGTTTATATTGAAATTCTGTTATAGCCAGTAAAGTTTTTCAAAGCTAAAAGAAGGTGCCTAATTAGTCAGAATCCCCAAATGTGGATCACTGAAGGCATTGTAGTTAGTGAAAGTCCTTGAAGTATATTTTTAGGATATCTGTCTTCCAGAAAAGACATTATGCTTGTATTCAGTTTTCTTGTGATATCAATAGAGATTTCTACATACCAAAATTTGTTAAATGTTGTTGCTTGTCTTATATCCCATTGGTCTGAGAGTACATTCATTTTGGAGCCAAATTCCAAAGCTCAGAGAGTAGATTTGATGTATGCAAGCACCAGCAACAGTGCTAATCAACTTGGAGTCAGAATGAGTATAGAATTGTATATGTTGCAGTCTTTGTTAATTACTGATATAACACTTTTTGGCAGAGTGGTTATTAATCTTTTATTCTCAGGATTTGTGCACAAACTGTATCACTATAAAACTAGCATGAGGACCTAACACCTAACTTCTTTTACCAAAATAACATGTGTGGGGTAATTCTCCAATTTTCTGAGCAGTGATTATTATCAAATGGTGGTAAATATTTAAGACAGGTTTCATAATTATCTTTTCAATTCAAAGTCCTTTTGATATTAAGTAATAATGATAAGTGGTAAATATTTCTATAGTGTGAAATCATTACCACATTAGTGTGTGATAATCCCTCAGAAAAATATCAAGAATCTACTGAATATCCAGGCAGTGTATCGTTATACTCTAATGTGGCTGCCTACGTTAAGGTACTAAGCTTGCTTCAGCTTTATGGCAGAATGTTACAACAGAAACAAAAAAGGCACAACAGCACACAAGTTTCCTTAAAAGTTCATAAGGTTCAGATTACTTTGCACTAATTTGCTGTTTACTATTGAGACCTTCTTTCAAATTAAGTGTCTGAGTTACTGGACTCACCTGTTGATAACAACACACATTGTTGCCTAGAATTACAGTTTTGCCATATGCTCGGGGGGAGTACCTGAATTCATCTTTAAATTCCATGCTGGCATGCCGAATATACACAACTTACTGTTTAAACTGCAGTTTGTCACAGTGCTACCAGTTGTCTCTAAGTAGTTTTTTAGGTAATGAAAGTCAATTTAGGATTCAGTATGTTAACTCTCTTTTGTTTGTTGTATAGCCCTCTACCAAAATACAGGCCTAATGTCTCCTTGAAAAGAAACATAGTCTTAAAATACCTTAATGTATTTATACCGATGCTAGTTGGATCTCATTGTAGAGCTTTAACAGGAGTCTCTTTACTTCCAAATTTTGAGATTTTTTTTTACATGTACTATGTCAAAAAGTTGAAGCTGTTCTAAGAAAATTTTCCATTTATTGACTTTTCTTTACTTAATGCAGCGCAAGGACTGAGTATTTAAATATTTTTATTATGTACATTTTGTGAGCTTTTTAATTTCTTTAGAAACTTACAAAATAAAAAGGGGAAGACATATCTCTGGGTGTTAGAAAACTTTTGACAGGAGATCAAAGGAGAACTAGAAATTACAGCAGAATAGAGAAGACAGAGGTTTTATTCCTAATATGGAATCCGGATGAACTAAGATTGATTTGATTAATAGTAGTATTGATAAAATTGCGGTACATTAAGAACTCAATCCAGTAGAAACACAGTATGGATTTGTAAGTTTGAGTATGCAGGCTATACGTATATTTGTGTTGGTAGAATGCCATGATGATGGTACACTTTGAAATGCTCTATTTCTAAATAAGTATTTTTAAATAAACTCAAAGCTATGTAGATTCTGCAAATAAATTAGTAGGACAAAGCAATCTTTTTCTATAATAACCCTTCCCAAAAGTGGGTTAAACACATACATACAGTTCTCATTTACATATCCAACTAGCTATGTGGATTTTCTTGAGATGCCATTTTGAAAGAACACTTTGGTTGAGCCCAAATATTGCAAGTTTGTGCTCAATAGAAAATGTCTGTCTAAAACTGTGAGCACGAAGTAAGATATAGAATGGATGCCCAGCCCTGCCTGCACAACAGGGTTGCTACCATGTTGTTAGAATAATTACGTTTTGGCTGAACTAACTAATTTAGAAAAACTGCAGTACATCAAGCAAGACTGAAAACTTTCCAGAACTGGGTTGGGTTGTTGGGTTTTTTTATATTTTAGTGTAATTTAAAACAATACCTCTTCTAGCTGCCAACAAACTCTTTCCCTGAATCTCCCCATTCCTGGCTTCCCTCCTAACCATGTCCTGGCTCACCTCCAGAGCTGCCAAGTTTATGCCAGAAGCAGGAGGTAGATTTGTATGGGGCTGGAGGAAGATCTGGAGCTCTGTTAAATTTTCAAGCCCAGATGGGGCAACATGATTTGTGTGTTTATGTCAGTATGCCATACATCACAACTATCTGTGTGCTGACGTCAGCTTTGATTGGACATTAATGTGCTGAACACTGCAAACTAGAAAATACATGATAGATACAGATCTATGGCAACAATGCCAAATAAGCAAATGTCTGTTTGGTGTGGCGATTCACTGTGCAAAATATTTCCCAAGATACCTTGCATTAAGCCAGGAGAATATTTTGACACACTTTAAAAACAAATACAAAATCAGCATGGGCAAACAGACTACAATTTAAGAAAGCAAATGTGTTCAGAAGAAGAGCCGAAACCAATGTGTTGAAGTATGTGTCAGTAGGCAAATATTGAATTGCTATCCCTCACTTTAATGATTAGGATAATGATGGTGATACCTTTGCTGATGGTTGAGTATCTTTCTGTCCACAGTTTTTTTAACCCATCGTTATCAAATCTAGTGAGTAAAACCAGTAGTGGACAACAAACATTATTTCAAAGATAGAGTGTGGGGTTTTAATACCAAGAGTTTAGGTTAGCTTCCAGAAATCATCAGTGTTTATTTACATGTGTAATAATATTGTGTTTCTTGAGCATACAAATAATACCAAGTAGCCGGCAGAAGAACAGGCAAAATGCAGTGGTGTCTGGTCTGTGGATTTACATAGGTCACTGTCTACTTGGGATTTATATTTATACCATATTTATGTGATCCCACCAGTAGAGTAACATGATGAAAAGTTTGCATTAAAATATGGTATACTGTCTCTCTCTCCCTAGAAGAGGAATAATTTGCAAGCTAGCTTTAATATTTATGGGGTGAATAAAACAAAGTTTATGGATTGATGTGTAGGCAGTGTACTCTTACCTCAGATCACTTATGTTATTCCCCAGGAAGGAAATTCTGTAATATGACACGATTTTGTCATTATCCATCGTTAGACTTTGTAGTTAAAATTGAAGTTCCCTGATTCCATGGAGATAGATCATTTTGGCCTGCGCACAAGTAGCAGCTTTGAAAGGAGACCAGCCCCCAGGATTTAATGCCATCTGGCCCATAAGGTGGGGAAGGGAGGGGGTGTAAAGGTACCATGGGATCAGCGGATTTAGGCCTTGCAACCTGAGCAGATTGGGCTGTGCAGGACTGGCCACAGGTTACTTTATATAGTGAACAAGAAACAGAATTCGGATTATTCTTTGATTGGAGTAGGAAATGTTCACCTTTCACATCTGCTTCATAGGCTTCTCTGTGGCTAGGAAATATGCTGTTAATGAAATGCGGGTTCATGAGAGCAGTTGGTGTACTGATCATCACTTTAATAAACATGTATGTCACTAGAATACATAGACTTCTCTAGCATATCTGGGGATGTTTCCCTTCTATCTGCTCCTAATTCCTTTATAAATTATTACTGAATAGCTTACCAGTATTTAAATTTATTTTTTATCATAAGCATCAGTCATATAGTGTATTAAAGAAGTGTAGAATCTACAAAATGCTTTAAAACTAATACAAAATACAGCACTGCAACTTGGAGCCACAGAGCCAATTCTTCATACTTGTAATGAGTATTCTGAGGTAATTGGTCTTGATACCCCTGAAAGTATGGTGGGTATAGCACCTACAGCCATCAAGAGGAAGTGTGTACCAGCTGTCCAGGTAGCTTTAAGATAACTACTTCATATCTTAAAGAAATACACTTTATCCTTAGCTGCCTCTGAAGATCACTGTTGTGGCCTTTGAAAATGGCTTTCTGCTATATAAAATGAAGTAAAGAAAAACATGCAGAAAACAGTTTAAGGCACATACACAGCAATACATTGTTGCACAAGTCATTTAGGCATCCATCACTTACAAATCACAAATATATTCAGAAATGACAATGCAACTTGAAGCTTTAAATTCATATATTGTATGGAGAGGAAATCTGAAAAAGAAAACTACTGGAGAAAATGCTTTGGTTTCCCATATTGCTTGATGACCAAAATGAATGATCGTGTGGTTTTGCTTGCTCAGAATATTAGAGGCGATATGTTTAAGTGTATTAAAACCTGAGGTTTTCAGAACACAAACAAAAGCTGGGCATCTGACTCATAGTAGAAGTCAAGGAGAGACAATTAACTGCCATATAGCTTGTAAATACATCTAATGTGAGCAAATGCTTATATTGTGAGGGTTTAGGAAAATACAAATTTAGTGCTGAGTTAGCCCTTTTATGGTTTTTGCTTGTCAGAAGTATGCTTTCTTTAGACAGAAATTTCAAGGGGAGGGTGGGTTTTGGGGTGTTTTGTGTTATTTTGTTGGTTTGGGGGAGGGGAGGTTAAAAAAATTCCTCTATTGTGATTCCTAAGCATTGATGACCTATTTTTTCCCCACAGTTTGTCACTGAGAAGACTAGGGCTTAGTCCATGAACATTAATTACCTTTTTCATCACATAGGATGTGTATTTTGTTTCCATGTCTTACAGAATAAAGCAATTATGGAACGTGTAACAAACTTGTCAGATATGGTGGTTGGTCTTGAATCATTTATTGGCTCTGAGAGAGAAACCAATCCATTATACAAGGATTACCACGGTAAGTTCCATCTTTAGCAATGCAAAAAGTCTGCCCTGAGTGTTTCTAGGGCACTTAGCGGCTTACCCTCCAATTGAGTATCTGCTATAAAAGAGCGTTTGATTTCATTTTAGAATATACCTCTTAAATGTTTCTCCTTGCTAACCAGTCTTGAGTTGGGAAAATTTTCAGTAAAGTGCATTAAGGCTGCAAAGGAAACATGGCAACTCCTTGCATGTTGTCAAGCTGTATTACCGAGGCATGGCTCAATCAGATGTACATCTCAACAGGCAGGCTTTGGGGAATTCACATGCAGAGGAGGCTTGGCAATCATCTGACCAGCGAGCTGAACTTGTCATGAAATCAATACTTTTGATCTGCCAAGTTTTAAATAGAGAACACGGAAAAACATATATTATATTAAGGTGAATAAGCTGCTAAATGATGTGCCTATGAACTTTATCTAAAAATAATGTTCTGTTTTCCAGCTTGAAGTTACAGCACTCCGGCATTGAAAGAAATGAATGTGGATATGTGTGGCATGTAAAATATGAAACTAATTTTGGTTAAAAGTCATGTAGCCTTTCAAGTGCTTTATCTTTGAAATGTGTAATGGTGTTTAATCTTGCATATTGATTCCCAAAGATTTTGTTAGGCGTTGCAGCAGAACTATTTAAATTTTTTAAGATTAGATTAGAAGTTATGCATAGCCAAAGCAGTGAATAACAAACAGTTATAGCTAATCCGAAGCGGTGCTCCGAGTGTGCATAAATTACAGCTATTATTATTGTGATACTACTGTAGTTCCATGGAAACCTTTAGTTGAAAGTAAACTGCTTATCCAAAACCTGCTGTAAACATGTGAGAATGTGGCAGTGTTTTCCACAGCAGAATATATAGAAAGAGAAGCAAAGATGGTGTTGAGACACCACTGTGTGTATGCAGGCTGTAATTAATAAATCAGAGAAAAATCTCTTAGACTATGAAAACAGTGCACATTTCATTATTTGGAAAAAAGGTGAATGAAAAAGAAACCGTGAACAAAAGCTGGAATCATTTGCCTAATTATTTTTCTGACTGTATAATCGTGATGTGGCATTTGTTTATGCTAACATAATTCTGTCAATTTGATACTCCTTTTCCCACTACTGAAGAGATCCTTTAAGACAACATGTGTTTTAGCAGTTATTTCCTGCTTTCCTGTAAAAATGTATGCTAAATAATTTTTGGTACTACTTAACAAAAATTTTATGTCGATAAACATAAGCTTTTGAGGTTTAGGCAACCTCAATTTAACATTCTAAAAATAGCCATTTTTAATGGTTTTAACTAACGGATTGTTTTTGCTTAGGAATATATTTTTAAATTATTTCTTTACTGCAGATGATAGAAGATTTTGACATTACTCAGACGTTTGAGGAAATTATTGTATTTCATGAATCCTGCATTCATGATTTTATTAAGCTGCCTACAAATTTAAATGTTGAAGAGTTAATAAAATAATAAAAGAATTATATAGATGATCCTTAAATAAAATTTTTAGAATACTATATGTAAGCAACCCTGTTTTAAACCTGCTGTTCCTATATATAATAATTACATTTAGTATTCAAAAACTAAGTGAGTATTTCTTCTATGTCTGGAAGCAGAGATAGAAGGTTTCAAAGTGTAAAAATATTTTCCTAGCGTTATTTAGAATTTTTTAATTAGTGCCCATAAAAATTTGCTTTTTTAAATATTTCAATTTTAGGAAACTTTCTTCCTTTATTCTTTCTCTTAAAAAAAAATACCACTTGCCTTATTTTAAATTAGGGCTTTAGTGTTTGGGGTTTTCTCATGGCTGCCGTTTTCAAGAGAGATGTCTTTTCTAAATGTTCGGTATTTCCATTTAGATGCTGGCTTTATGAATAGCAAATATAGGCCAGTAATTGAGAAGCCCTGTAGAATTTTCCTGGTTTTTAGATGTAGAAAATCACCCTTAGGTTGTTCAGAAACTATATTAGGCTGCACAAAAACCATCCAGCGTCCTTGTCAGAAAAAATCAGCTTGAGCTGCAGCTGACAGAATGCAGAGCTTGCACTGCACCTAGTACTGTTAAAACCATCTGAACAGCTATATCAGCCTCCTGTGTGAAGAAAACATATTTCTCCTAGGATGGCATAGGGGTTAAAATTTTCTGAAAAGCATGCTCTAAATCGGTATTTTCCAGAAACTCTTCTAAAAGTCATTTTCAGGGTGCAGAGTGAAGTACTTCTCATTAGAGCTTCAGTGGTTATCAGTAACCCATAAGCCTTGTTTTGCTGGCTGCTTACTGGTGCATTTAATAAAATAAAGATCACTCAGTGGTGCCGTGGGCAGCGTGCAAGGTGATAGCCATATTTGCTTACTGTAAATACAGGAGAAAATCACACACAAACCGGCTGTAGTTTTGACAAGAATTAAGATCCCTCTTTACATCTGTACTTCTGTACCAAAGTGCAATTAGTTTTCCCTGCACAAGGATTTCTGTTTATCTTATTCTGCTTGATTACTTGAGTATAATCGCACCGTTTGCTTCATTGCTCCTGGTAGTAAGCTCCAGTTTAAAAAGGGGAGGATGAGTGTGTGTAAATATACAGATTTCTGCTGTAAGACTCTAATTTATGCATCTGGATGACAGCATTTTCTTAATTTTTTTCTCCTCCTTTACTCTTTCTTTCCACAAGGTTTGGTTCATGTACATCAGATTCCTCGGCTTAATAGCTTGATCTGTGATGTATCAGACACGAAGGACCTTGCTTTTAGATTAAAAAGGAAGCTGTTCACCATTGAGGTAAGAGAAACAGTTTTGTTTCACTATTTAGAACCCAAAAGGTGGAGCTAATCCCATCTCTTATGTTTCATTTTGTGAAATGCATAAATTGTGCATCAGATGATGTAAATTCATTTCATTCTGGTTTTGCTGTTCCGAGTGGCTTTATAAAATACTGTAGGAGGATGCCTTCTAATTAAAAATGTCTCTTATGCTGCACTAAATCGGTCCGTTATAAATAGTTTATTTTGGTTTAAAATGTACATAGAAAGTAGGCCACAACCTTCAATAACAAAGCGTGACATGTTTCTAAGGATGTCAGGAGCATATTTAATTAAATGTTAATGACTTGCTCTTACTTGTGTTAGTGGGTGGGAAAGTAGCTACATGTTATTACCCCAGAAGAGGGATTTTAATGTATAATGCTGCCTAAAATTGTGTGTGGTATGAGGGATAAGTGTCCTTATCAGTATTCAGAAACCATTTTCTTTGCATTACTGAAATCACCTTTCGCTCTTTTATGTCATTTTAAACACAGTATCATTTACACTAATGTCCTTAAGTAAATTTCCTACTAAATTTAAACTTTTTTCTGTGACCTTTATGCAGACAGTCCTGATAGAAGGCAGTAATACAAAAGATGTATTTCATTTTAATCTTGCTAAAGAGCAAATGAACATAGCACTATTAAGCAATTAGAGCTGATGTATTTATTAACCAAGTAATGCTTGGAGATGGAGGATGGCTTTTGGGGTGATGTGATAGTCATCGGTACAGTCTGGGCAAATTTTTTTTAACAAAGACATAAAACAGCCACGCATCCCTGACAAACCATTTTGTTTAATCTCTTTTCAAATGAAAAGCTCTTAAGCAGGCCACTTGTCTTAACTGCTTGAAACCATAAAAAGAGAGAATTGCCACCAATAAATTAGCATATTTTTTACTCCATCACCAAATGATGGTCAATGTGGCTTGGCACTGCTTTGGTGTTTGGGACTTCACCCTTAAGTGACCACTTTGGCCCTTATTTGACCCTCTGCCCTTTTTAGCTGGCCACTTGATAAGGTAACTTAAGGGTTCTCTCTCTTCACTGCCTCCTCCCCTTCACAATTGCAAGTAGCCCTAACCTATAAATCATTGAAAGGACCCTATCAAGTGACAAATTAAGGTGCCCTCCTCCTAATTAATGGTCATCAATGTCTTTAATTATCTAATCCTATTGAGAGTAGTTAATAGTTAATCAGGCAGCCAGTTCTTCATGCAGGTCATCTCTGCATGAGTGCTAGAAGTTTCTCAACTAGAAGTATCCTCTTCAGAAGCCACTTAAAGGCAAATACGTGCAGGAGGGCTTTTTTTCCCAAAGCCATGCCTTTTTAATGTTTCTCACTTTCCAGAGAATGTGGTCAGTGAAACCAGGCATTGTGAGGTATTAAACCATTTTAACAGCTGCTTTTGAGAAGTGCATTAGAAATAAAAACCTTAATAGTCCTTGTTTGTGTTTGAAAAACAAATGATCTTACTGGTTTTAGAAGTGCAGAAAAGTGTGCGCCCTCATTTCGCAGCATAGTAAATTCTCATTTATTATAGCTATGAATTTGAATATTAGGGGGGGTTTTCCTCACTATGAATCCTGACTCATAATATTGGGATTCTAATTTGTGATGTAATTTGGAAGAAAAAACAAACCAAAAAAAACCCCACAAAAAACTAACAAACCCAAACCTTAGCAGGAGACTCTGTAAAAAGAGTTGAATTACTCATGGGGCAGAATCACTGGAAATGGGTGTAGTGGAACTCTTGAACCATCATGATGCCCAAGACATGCGTAGATGGCCCACATGTATAATTTCTCCCTCCATTGCTCAGCTGCAATCCCTTTTGAATAACTTCAGGTTTTGTTAGAGATACGCATTCTGTAAGCTGAACTGACATCAACTAGCCCTTTTTGAACATGTTAGATCACTGTCCTACTGTGATCTTCCCGTACACATTTCACTAATCTATAATACATATGTTTTTCTTCCTCATACTATTAGGGGAGGCAGACTACAGCTAAGATGACTAGAGCAATGAGGTCAATAAGAAAATGGGAGCAAGGGAAAATTGAATTAGAAAGGGATGTGAATATAGTCTTCTAAAATGGGTTTCTGCAGTTAGAATGTGATGAGTCAGCAGTCAGGTTTGGTTCTGGTGGTAAAAACATAAAGCAGCACAACTGTGTGCATTACAAACAACAGTATGCTTTACACAAAGTATGACTATGTTTATGGCTCCTTTAGTATGTGGCTTAAATGTTAAATGAAAATATATTTTGAGTACATTGACATTTTTTGAAAGCTTCTGCTTAGTTATCTACACAATTTAGGGTAAGAATAGTGATCTCAACTTAAAGTGCCTCTTTAAAATCAAATTACTTTAGAAAAGTCAGAAATACACAACCTATAACTTATGGCAAAATATCTCCAAAAAGGGTTTTCATCACTAGACCCTTTATTTTTACAGTTTAAAATACAAGCATGGGACATGGCTTTTCTCATCTCTGGATTGCTCACCAGTTAAATAATTCTTTATGGTTTGGCTCTCATCAGTAAAAAAAAAAAACCTTAAATGTCAAATCCATTTTATTAGCCTGGAGTTTTGTGGGCGAGACTCCGCCTCTTTATAGTCTGTAGAATCATTTAACTGTTTCAGTTTTTCTTGTATCTTATTCATCAAAATAAAATTGACTGAAATGCATTCTAATGGTTGGGGTTTTTCTAATTCAGGATGAAAATGGTTTTTAATGAATATTTATGAGTGGGGTTTTTTTTTCATTTGTAAATGATGAGGTAGAGACTTTCCAGGAAAAGTTACGTGTCTGTGGTAAAAGGTGCAGTAGCTAGATCAAGCTTTCCCAAATCTTCACACGTTACTTGCTAGCAGTACGTTATTATATCCAGTATTATCAGAGATCTATCTTATGTGCATACCACTTTAAAGGACACAATTTTGAAGTTAGCCTGTCTAATCCTATTTCTTCCCACTTTGGAATCTTAATTAGAAGGAGATAAAAACCATCATTTGACTAAATTATTGTCTCGAATCTGTAGCAAAAGGTATAATCCGCAATTGGGCCAATTAGTGTACCCCATAGTTAGCTATGCTGAGGCAGGAAACTTGATTAGATCTGACACCAGCCTAGTTCCCACTGTTGTTTTGCCAGGTATGATGGTCAGACTTCAAAGGGCTTGAGGCATCAGCAGGGCAAGGTTTGGAGGCCAGCTTAGGTCCGGTCGTTAATCTCTCTGCTAAAACCACAGCAGCCCTCGCACAAAACAAGCTTACACGACACAATCATGCGGTATTAAAGTTTGGGTTGAGTCATGCCAATTTGCCTTTGATTTTCTGATGATTGACTAAAAGATGGCTACATGACTAGACACATACTGAAAGTTTACTGATTAGGTAAGTTCCCCAAATATTTGAAATATTTTTTGATTTCTCAGTTAAATGATATGACAACTTGTTCATCCTAATGAAACTTTTCAGGAGAATTGTTCGTGAAGCACTCTTCGCTTTGTTTGTAGCTCTGAATGTCAATTTTATCAACATTTGATACATTCTGTAGGAACATTATGTCCATGGTTTTATTTGATAGTACTTTATCTTTCTTGTTCCAAAGCCTCCTGTATCAAAACTAAAGGAATCTCTGCCACAATTTGGTTATTTTTTATTTTTATTTTTTTTCACTGCTTGCAGTCTCTAGGGAAACGTCATTTTTGCTACATTTAAAATTGCTTGCAAAAAGGGAATTTCCTCTTAATTATTTTCCACCTCACCATTGAGTAAAGTGCCGTTCCACGGCTGTGATTACATAAGTGTTCCTTTCTTTTGCAGTCTGATTTGTTGAAATATTGCAGTAACAGTGACATGTTTCCATTCTGAGAAAAGCCTAAGGCTGCTTTAGTATTATTCCAAATGATTGAAATTGCCATCTTGCTGACTTTCCCTTGGGCAGCTCAAGGCCTGTTTGCTTTTGTATTTGTTTCACATGTTCCCTCTGAGTTTGGCTGGCAGGACATCATTACCTGGTTTGACAAGACAGTTGGAGAAGATTCATATTTGATTAACTCCCTTTGTTACTGTCTGGTCAACATAAACCTCTGACATTATGTATTTAAAGTAAAAACTTTTGATAAATTCAGCTAAATATTTGCAAATAGGAAAGTTTGGTAGGTTGTGGGGTTTTTTTAATTCCATAGTTTTGCTTTACTGCTGATTTTTTAAGTCTTTGGGTAACAGTCAATTGTTAAGACTACAGAGAATAAGTTCTTTCCTACCACTTTTATAGAACAGCGTAAGAAATAGGTGTACATTTATTTTATTTGGATCAATACCCAGCTATGGCTGTGTAATGGCTACGTAACACCTGTGCAAGCCAGAATAAAACTCTTTCAAAAAAGGCAGCTCAGCTTGAAGCCAAAGGGTCATATACAGAAGGAGTTGCCACACAGGAAAAATCAGTACGTATGCAGAGTTTAATGTATGAGTTCAGGAGATTGTTTTCTGAAAGGCATTGCCTATCAGGAGGGGAAGAAAGTCAGAATTAGCGCAGTGCTGTGGCAGGAAAGTCTCTCATTTCTCAGTAGTAGACAGATACAATATGGAACTATGGAGCGCTCTGCAGTGTTTTTCCTCGTGGTAATTGCCAGAGCAAAAGGTGGTCTTTGGAAAGAAACATAATCACAAAACCCAGCAATTGAGTCTTTATAGAATTAAAAATAAATGTATGATTCCAAAGGCATTAAAATAATGTCCTTTCTTCATTTATCAGCAAAGGACTATAAGAAAATTAACAATTGCCAAAATAAGTAAGATCAAATTGCAACTGCAGATGATATTACAAGTCCAGCATTGGTATTTGGAAGCAGGCTTAAAAGTCTTTTGACCTGGTGAGTTTGGCAATTAAAAACCAGAAATATGTCTTAGGTAGCTTCCATCTGAAATCTGTATTTCTACTTTTTTTTTTCTCCTATCTCTTTTCATGGGTTCTTTTGTACAGACTACACTGTGGTAAACTTATTTGCAAAGAAGTGCAATTAGCCCCTGCTGTAAATTACTTGCCAAAACAGGTGGGTAAGATGAAGTCAGAACTGATGTGTGCAGTGGTTCAGGGCAGGAGTAGCGTAGCACAAGTGTGGTCTTAAGTGATTCAGGAGATTGTGATGCCACTGAGTGACAAAACTGTACTTCTGGAAACATTTTGTAATTGTTTGTTAAACACATCAAGAACAGGTATGGACATAATGGTTTAGAGCTATTCATGAACTATTTCTTCTGGAGGAACATATTGACAGCATCACCATCACACATGGAATCAACATATATTAAAAATATGCACACATCCTATACCAACCTCTGTATCAGTGAGAAATAGAAAGTATCTGCTGTACCTCTAATAGCATCACTTCTTATGGGCTTCACTCAGGAAAACTCGAATCAGCCACCACCAATGACTCATCCCAATCCTGATTATATTTCATTCATGTTTATAAGGTTGAGCAATTTTGTAAATAAACATATTTGAATCATAGAATCACAGAATTATTATAGTGATGAAATATTTCGAAGAATTTGTGAGCTGGAGAGCTGGAAAAGGCAAAAAATTGGTTCATGAGAAATTTAAGTAAAGTGGTAACAATCAGTCAGCAAAACATGGGAATGAATTCCTGTTCACTGACATACAGTTCACACCATGTAACACCAAAGCTAACAGTAGGTGACCTGACACATGTCATACTGGGAGCATAGTCAATATACCTTTGTATATAGATAAAAGTAACTCTGTACTTTAAGATCATGCACTGTTGACATTGCAAGACTAGACTCCATCTTAGGGCCTCACAAACTTCATAATGGAAGCTGCTTTTCCCAAATCAGAGGGTAACACAGTGGTGACTGCCAACTGCCCAGTGCTGGGCTCATGAATGAAACTTTACAGGTATTACTGATTCAAAGGTGAGACAGAACTTCTCTGAAGGGTTACAGGAAGGGTATTTCTTTAGTTTCCTAAGGTAATAAAATCTTTGGGGGCTCTCATCCCCATGTATTTGAGAACACAAGTACCCTTGGGACTTACCCATGGAAAACTTTCTCTTCAAACTGCCCTGAGCAGATTGAACCAGCAAACTCTAGTACTGCACGCTCCACTTCAGCTTAGGGACTCACATGCAGGGAAATCTGCATATAAAACTAAAGTTTCTAACAGAGGGAGGTAAGACATTCTAATAAAATTCAGCTGAAATTTATGCCAGTCAAACCACTGTTGTATTGATTTTTCCTGTCCATTTTCCCTATGTATTAATAAAGAAATTACCACTGGGTAATTTAAATGTAGATCAGAAGATTATAACACCATAACATTTTCTTAATCTACAATTAATAATAGTACTGCAAAAAGATTCTCCCACAAAACTAATTCTGTCATAATTCCAAGCTCCTTTCTGCATTATTTCATCTAGTAGCCAGTTCAGGTTCTCTTTACCTGGTATGGTGTTCTTCGCTGAATTGTTTTGTCAGATGCTGTCAAGCCAACCTACCATTGTTAAAGAAAATCAAACTAAATCATTTTGGCATGAGCCTTCCAGGAATAAGGCACAGAATATGAAGGGTTTGATGAAATCAAGGATTTGATTTCAATATTGTAAAAGACTGCCTGTCAAAAATGTATTACATTCTTTCAAACAATTTTGAATAAATAAATGTGTTTAAAATTGTGACAGTACAATTTAGATAAAGTTTTGGTAGATATTTTTAAATTATAATAACTTGAGGTAAAACAATACTTGGAGTGCTCCAATTTAAAAAGAAAAAAATCCCTGTGATTGCTAATGGTACATAGAACTGAAATCAAGGAATAATTTTATGTGTCATATGGAATCTCAGAATACTTTTATCTTGTGAACCTGTGGAAAAGTTTAATTTGAAAATATCATTTTCACATTGGATTATTTTTATATTCTGAAGATGAGTACAGAAAGTTGCCATTAACTTTGAGAGTGCATATGAAAATTTGTAATAGCCTTAAATTTATTTCTTAATTAATTTGTTTTTACGGGTTGTTTGGCATTATAAAGATATAACATGAAGGCTGCGTTCAATTTTTGAAAACTTTAATATTTATAATCCAGTGCATCGGCAGTTCCTTGTCAGGAAACAGAATTCTTTTTTTAAAAACAACCCAAATAATTATGTTGTTTAGAAATATTTATACCATAAATGTCTTGTCTCAATGGAAGAACACGCAACAAAGCCATTAATGCAATTAAAGGTCACTTGTACATATTGTAATGGACTGACTGCTCATGCACAGGATCTATGCTAAGGGTAAGTGCTGCAGCATGAAATGGATTGGCCTTGTTCAGTGTGTAAATATATGGGTCAACTTATCTTGTGTTTTGCCAAAGTAGTTTACATGTTCCCACTTTCTTAGTATTAGAAGACAGGTAGGCTAAAGAGATCTTTCATTAAAATGTTGGTTGGCAAAAATTAAAAAACTCTATCTACAAGGATTATCATATTTTTCAATGATGCTTTTTAGACAGAGGTCTGTGGGTATAAGTTAGAAAGATGTTGATGGTGAGTTATTTAGAAGCAAAAAGAGTTAAGCATCATATTCATAGTAGTTCTCAGCAGGAGCTGAGTGCCACCTCCATTAAATGCTCTTTAAAATACCACCACATTTTAGTAAAAGTATGATACTTCATAATTATATCATGTTCTCATTTTCAGATAATAGCGAATTCAAACCTGCCATTGCACAGTAGAACAAATCTGTGAATTAGATATATATGTAATGCAGAAAAAGAAAAAACTGAAGCTTTTAGGAAGTCCCATTTCCTCAACTACTGGTCTCTATCATAAATGAACCTTATTGAAATGCACTGGAATAGGAGTTCAGGGTTGTTTACTGAAAAGTTGAGAATAGGATGACTTTGCATCTCCATGGAAGATGGATTTCCATATGGATCTTCTTGTCTCAATACTATTTGTTATGCTTTTGATTTTTGATCTTTGGGTAGAAAGTGATTCAAAGTACTTGGTGAACCAGGAAACTGGGAGATGGCCCCATCAAAAACTTGGAAAGGGTTAAAATGTCAATTTGTAGGAAAACAGCACAATGTTACCATGTTTGCTATGACTAGGAATGTGTTTAATAAAACAAATTCCAGAAAGTTTTATTGTAATTTTTCAAATTTAAGATTAAGAATTAATATTTCCAATCTTATGAAAATAACAGTGATTCTCAATTACCATAAATTTGTAAGGAAACCACACCAAAAATGTATACATAGAATGAAAAGTAATGTAGGTGAAGGGAAAAAATTATCTGTAACTGTTGTGCAAACACTGCTTTCTGTTTTGGCTACAATATGGGTTATTTTTTTGTGACTGAATTCCAAAGTACATTTTATTTTGATATTTCTGGCCAAGAGGAGTGTGCAAAAAGTAGATTGTCATAAGCAAAATGGCTGAGGACTACAGTGCCTAAGGCATAAATAAACTCAGATTTTGGTCATGCCATCTTTATTCCACTCTTCCTCATAGTTGTTTCAATTGCATGTTTTTGATATGTTTGGGTTGGGTTTTTTTACATTTGCTTTTTCTTGGTTGTAATGCATATGGTTTTCAGAGGATTCTGTACCATGTGTAATGCAATTGAAAATTTCTTATGGCATGTTAAAACCCAACTCCTTTGAAATACCAAGTGAGACTGTCTCCAGGAAGAAAAATACTAATTTTTTTTTAAAAGGCTATTTCTGTCCAGCTTAACATTAACATAATATTGACTCTCTTCAAAATAATAGCTTGAATTTGAATGTAATTTCCAAGTAACAGTTCAGTTCCTCCTTTCCTAATTCTTTCCTTCCAAAGAAATGAGCAGCAATCGTATAATGTACAATAACCAAAGCTTTGTATTGATGTCCATAAATACATAAATAAAGTGAATTTGGGTGCCAACTAATACCAACCACACACAGTTTGAATTTCAGAAAACAGCTGGTGGTGTTTGCTGAAAATAATTCACATTAAATGTCTCATTTCAGGTATTTAAAGTTTGAGAAACTTTAGCTGTCTATGGGCTCTTCATCTTCTTTTTCAAGTCTGTTAGAGCAAAAATTTCTAAAGAATTTTCACCATCGTTCATAACATTTGTGTTTACATAACAGTTACCAGATGGACTTACCTTTTTCTCACATTGATCCACTGATCTTTGGCATGAGTCGTGTTCAAAAGTAAAAGCAGAAAACAAAAGTAAAAAACAGTTTATCACTTTTAAGTGGGAAGATGCAGCTATTGCGTCCAAAACGGTGCCTGCTATTCTTAAAATTACCCAATTCCTTAACATGTCAAGTTTTAAGGTCTTTAGCAATCTTTCTAAGGAGCTGTATGTTCGCTTGGTCTGAAAAAGACAGGCTTTGTGTGAGGTGCATATGAATGCTTTGAGGTGGACGACCTGCTCATGGTACCTGAGTCATGAGAAGTCTCTGTGATATACATAGAATATCTACTGGGGATTTGAATAGATCCTTAATGGTGTATTTGTAAGGAAAATGTTTAATGTGTTTGGTTAACAGCTATTAGAGTGACCTGCCTTGTCATTGCGTTGTCTCCAGAGTCTCCAGCTGGAGGAGTTAAGAACTGTGCAGTTGGCAGATAGGCCTGGGGTCTGTGAGGGGCAGAAATACTTTAGCAAGAGTGGTTGCATTTCACTGCTCTCAGTCAAGGATTACAGTGTGCTAGGATAGGTTTTGGACTTGCACCCTTGCTTGCTTTTCTCTGAGAGCCAACATGCAACTAGATGAAGAGGACAAGTTTTGCCTGTACTGAGTGTCATCATTATTTCTCCCTTTTAGGGGCCTGTGTGTGCCAACTTCAGTATGTATGGTTATCTGTGTAACCATATGCTTGAAGGAAAGTGTAGCAGAATATAAAGATTTAATACAATAATTGCTACTTTTTGTTTTAAATCTCATGTATCATATTAGAGTGGAAAAGATTAAACTATGGAAGACCTTGTTCTGGTAGGGTTTTTTGCTTAAAGCTGTAGGTTTCCTAAATTGGTATTGTTCACATGCGGACTAGAGTAGGAGCCAAGTTTAGGGTATGGTTCAGCTACACTCTCAGGACAGACCAAGGGAAATCTGCTTGTAGATATAACCATAGCTGGTACCCATCTTGATATATGGTATGTGTGATGTATAGAATAAACACACCCCTCAGCCAATTGAGCTGCCATATGCTACTAACTGAGCTGCCTTTTATTTTCAGCCTTTTATTATATGGTGTTATCCATTGGTTGCATCTTCCCTCTCACTAATTTATTAGGGATCTAGTAATGTGTTGCTTAATCAATAAACCCTGTAGTCTCTCAAGTCAATTATGTCTCAGGTCTGCAATCCAAAGCCCCTGAGACAACATAATATTCTTCTTAATCAGTTCTTCTCATGTTTTGATATAAGACTTTGTAAGTCTGGGTGGATTACATGTTTCCTATGCTGCCTCAAATGCCCTTTCCCAAGCCTTTTGCTAGCAGAGGGTACTCTGACAGGAGTTATATGAGCTTTAGCTGCTATAATATAGGGGAAAATGGTTCTCCTTCTAGCATGGATGTTTACTAAGTGATATGAATCTGTAATTAATTTGTAATTCTTGTTACTATTAAAATGAGGAATTAGTAAGAAGAAAATCTAATATTTGTGTTTAGATCTGCTCCTCAATAGTAGCATAGCCATGGGCTGTTTGTGCTTGGTCTGCATCATCTAGACTAAAAATAGCCTTCCTGTCATTTTATTGGCAGAGTTTTAGCTACTCCTTTAATTCTGTTTAAAAATGGATAGAGAGAAAGAAGCATAAATATTGAATGTGTGCAGATATTCCAGTAAGTAACTAAAAAGAGGTTCCTGGTGGTTTGAAGAGCTGTGTAGTTAAATGAAAATTGGATTTTGCTTTGGTAAAGAGGCATTTTGTAAATTATGTTCATCTTTAAATGTATTAGGGTAAATAGTTGGTTTTATATATGTATCATTAAAGTAGCTACTTCTAAGTATCTAGGGATTAACATAGAGTTGTTTTATTTTATTACTGTCTTGGTTAGGCTTTTTGTTCTTTTTATGTTTCCTTCACATTTTTGTAAGAAATTCATGATGAGGTATTTTGTTTCTCATCAGTTAAATAAAAAGCTACATTATTTCTAGTTTTTCTTTTAATAAAGTGAGTTTTTGCAGAGTAAGAAGACAAATCACTACTGCCTGCTAAAATCATGAGCAATGCTTGGAAATGTTCTGGTTGGTTTTGTTTTTTGAAAACCTGTGGAAACAGCAAAGGAAGATCTGGCTTGTTCGTGGTCTGTCTGTTCTAAGAAAACATGGGCTGCTTTAGGAACTTTCAGGACCACAGTTACCATATGGAAAGGACAGTTTTGAGGTGGATTTGCATCTGTGTTGGTTTTTTCCTCATCTGAAAAGGGCATTCTGGCTCTGAAAAAGACATGAGAATTCGATTCAGGTTGCTGAAATGGCCTTAAACCTACAAAGGAAAATTTCTGCTGTTTGTAGAGCAAGGCTCTGAGGTAGAAGGGTTAAATGGAAAGGAGTTTGTCAGAGGACTACTTATATCTGAAATCAGAAGCACTTCTTCCTCGTGTAGTCTTAACTGAAAACTACACATATACGGTTGTCTCTTCTACTTTTGCCTCCCCTGTCTTGTTGATCTGCACCATGGTGTGTATTTGCATCTTTTCAGACAATATTATTCTGCACATTGAGTTTCAGAGTTGTTTGTGCTCACACAAATAGGTGTATCTGGAATGCTTTCTTGCAGCGTTTATTTGGGGTTTGTTATTTTTTGTTTCTTGGGTTTTTGTTTTGAAATTATATTGTTACTTTAAAAATTTATCAAAAAGGTTATCATTTATTGAAGTTTCAGTAAGAGAAGATGTGTTTGAAAGTAAGTTATGTTAACTGCTGTGTTTAAGGAAGCTTGTTGCAGATGAGATTAGGAAAAGAGAAGGAGTCAACACTGCGGTTTTTACATTAGAGTATCTGAAGTAAGATGAGTCGTTGCATTCCATCAGTTGCAAGTGCATAGCATTGACATAGGAGGGTATCAATTTTCAGAACTTATTATCAAATCAGTTTTTTTACCAACATTTACTGGTGAAAATTAGGCATAACTAGAGTGTGTTATGTGTACAGTCTAGACATCTGGTAAAAATATTTATAAATCAAGCAGAATTTGGACAAAGTCAGAAACAGTCAGAGATCATTTTTACTGAGAGACATATCACCACTTCCATGAAGTGTTTGGTTAATGGATATCCAAACTATTTTATGAGTATTTTTAAGCTTTTTTTCCTAAAAGAGGAAATGTGGTTCTGTACAAAATTACATTCCTAAAAGATTTACTATTCTCAGCATAATAAAAACATTGTAAAATCACTTTGTATCTTACAAAATCAAACCAGTTATTCTTTTTTCAAGTTTCAACTAATATATTGTTCCGTATGGTTGTATGATAAACACATTATTCCTTGAACAGGAATTAAGGGTAAAGCTGCCAGGAAGGGGTTTTGTTGTCAGAGTAGTTCCCGCCTCATGTTTTGTAAGAGATTTCATGGTCCCATTGTAAAGAGTGGATGATTTAAAACGTGTTCCCAAGATAAACTTTCCCATTGTCATTAATGAGGATGGATAATACTGAGTGACAAGTGCATTAGGAATGACACAGAAAGAGCTGTTAGATTTGTCAGAGCATATCACTTCAGGCAATGAAACTTGAGGACATTCTCTTTTAGCAATTTTTTGCTATTTATTAGAGAACCAGGGATTGTGATTGCTCACACAGGTGGATTTTTACTGTTTCATTCATTAAATATTTAGGTACCTTCGAAAAGGTAAAGGTGAAAACTGTGACCATTATACTCCACCATGAGGGGTACCAGTGGTTGCTTTAGCGTACGAGTAATTCAACAAAAAGACCTTTATTTGCTTTTAAAATGTTTATTTGGTGGGTAATTTTTAGTTTGCAATATTTTTACTGAACAGGGATATTTAAAGTTATATAATAAGAATTGCTCTGAACTGTCAGAGTGGAGCTTAAAGAAGCTTAAAATTAGGACGCTATACATGTAATTTACATTGACTTTAAAAATTGTATTTCTCCATAGAGAAAGACTTTTTAAATATTTATCTCTGAATAATTAATAATGTATGACTTTTTCTGGTGTTTAAAATCTTTCCAAACTACAACATGCCTATCAATTTCCATTTTGAACATGCAATTGGTCACTTTTTCGCCTTGATTCATCTTGCCTGGCTGCCAACCAAATTTTGCCTCCGTGTACCTTCTTGACACTAATAATGACTGAGTTTCTGTTCGTTTGCGTGCAAGATTTCCCAAGCGGCAGTTTGGGGCTGGGATAAACTATCTATCATGATTGCGTACAACTAATCTGCCTCAACCAAACCACCCAATGATTGAAATTACATTTGACAATTCACCTCTCCTTGGCGTGCCTGAGGTGAACATAGCTACAGACCATCCCCGGAAGGGCATAGCAACCCCTCCATATGTTGGGGAGGATCCTTTTATTTGTGTCAAGAGACTTTTAGCAAAGCATGTATAGACAGAGATTTATTTTTTTTCTTAGATTTCCTTGTTTTCAGATGCATGGCTGCCACTCTCTCCTAACCAAAGCATTTGGTTTTGTGAAGTGTTTTCTGAACTTCAGTTCCTTAAAACTGTTAAAATCTTTCTCTCAGATAAACCAGTGCAATACTGGATGTATAGGAGATAAAAAATTCAAGAGATATTTAAAATGTCGTGTATTGTTTGTTAGAACATTGTGTTAGTCACTAGACCACTAGTGCTAGTCAAACATCAGACAAGATGCCTGTTACTGTGTTGACCTTTACCAAAGCTTACACCTTCTTGGAGCATTCTGATAACATGGAACCTAAGAAAGAATGACAAAGCAAAATTTTCTTCTGTCATATAAGAAATCTTTTCATTCTTTTCCAAGTGTAAAATTAATTCATACTATGCATACTTACTGGTTTGTAAAGCTGCATGTGCAAATGCAATCTGACAAAATGGACTCTTTATTTATGGGTAAGATTACACAATCTTCAAAGTTAAAAACTTTCTGAGATTGCTTTTTGCTAAGTACTGTCTTTTGTATGATGTCACTTTTATTGTAAGAATTTAAGTAGCAGCCTGTGTCATCAGGAGAGCTCTTCATTGCTGGGCTGGATCATTAGGTCCATCGGACATAATTAATTTGTTCAAAGTTTCTGAATAGTTAGGGTAATACAGTTCTTTTTCTAGGGAGATCATTTCCTCGTAGTTTTCTACTATAGTTACAATATATTGAGTTAAAACATATACTGTTTTGATAGATAGGCCCCCTCCAGAACAAGATATTCTATGATTCTGTAAAAATCCAGACAGAATATACTATGGAATGTCATTCTGGAATATGCTTTGATTTCTCACTGTTTTGTGTGGCAGCATGTTTTGCTGTATTTGTGTGTTTCAGCAGAAGCACAAAGACCTGCAGTCAGATTGTCCTTTCAAATAAGTACAGTCCATTCCTGTTGCTGAAAAGGGGAGTTTCAGTCGTGCACTCTTAAAGACATGACTGTTAGCCTCATTTTCTTTCTGACACATCAAGTCATATGTCTCTCCTTTTTCTTAAAACTGAAATACATTTTTTCAAGCACTTTCATTCAGCAGATTAATTTCAAGATGAATTAATAATCTTTCTGAAATGCTTGACAGCTGAATGCAGTATGTGTATCTGTCTTAGTTGTGGGGAGGAAGCTAAGTAACATGGGTATCATGCTCTCCATAGCATTTCCAGCCAAGTCCAGAAGAATCAGGACCCTCTTGAGTATATAAATCATTAAGCTTAGTAAGCAGCTGCTTTGAAGGCAGGAAAGTATAACCCAGCCACAAGGCCATGTTCAGTTCACGTGTTGTATAGTAGCAGTATATGAAATCTGCCCAGAATTTATGTCCTGTTTTCCATATTTACTCATTTATTTATTATAATTAATTTTGTTTTCAGCCTTTTTTTCTATCATTATATCTCTGTGCCCTGTGTAGGTGCTGTAATCCCTAAACCAGCTCGCATGGGTACAAAAAGCAATTGTGCCATGTTAGACCTGCTAGAGGTCCCACTTAAACCACAGCTGTTTGCACCATATTGCCTTGACACGTTCTTTATAGTAAATCTGGTTTGTACATGATTCCAGAACTTATGGGTTTCTCATGGTAGCAGCCATAACTTCTTACAAAAATTACTTACTTTTTTTTGTCTGGATTTGAGGTTTTCTTGTGTATCCTTTCCTGTGTGCCATCAAAGCTTCATGCTATGACTTGGCATAATCACCTTCCTATATAATATTTCTTGTCAACATCAGAGGAAACAGTTGTCATTATTGTCATTAACAACAACAACAAAATCTCTTTTCCAGGTCTCTGCTATTACATATTAAATAGCGATACTGTTTTTATGGTCTATAAAACAATATTAAAGGGGTTTGGACATGGTGAGGAAGTTCTATCACGTTACCACTGCACACCAAAGAAATGATGGGATTTGGATTGTATGGATCTGCTAATTCATCAGCAGTTTGAAAAATGAAAAGTTCACATCCTGTTATTCATATTAAAGCAAGGATTATTGCTGGCTAGAGAGTTTTTCTTTAGTCTTGCTTAAAGGGAGTTTGATGCTGGGTTCTTAATAGGTTCCTATCACGATTTGAGTTAGCTAGACATTTTCAATTTTTATGCAAAAAACTTACAAATCTGACATTGGAAGTGACTGCAGGTTTAAAAATAATTTAAAAATAAAGAGCATAACAGTCTGGGATATTTTTATGGTATATTTAAATCTAAATCTTGAAACATTGGTGAACTGCTGATTTTTGAAAACATATCTGTTTTGTTTATGATGGTTTATGAGTATGTATCTGCTTGTCTCGACCCATTCCTCTGTGTTAGTCTGAGGCCTTTAGTCACTTCTCGATGCTTAGATTTTCCTTTTTTGTTTCAATATTCCAGGTTTGATTTTTTAGATTTATAAAACAGATCACTATTATGGTAGTCTTCTAAAGTATCAAGATGCAACAAACAGCAGGAACCACAGATTCCTATGTGGAGGTGGTCGCTTCAACTGAGATGAGATTGGTTCTTTTAAAACCAACATATGAAAGTTTCCCAAGGTCCAATGAAATAATAACCAAACATTTTTTTGTATATACTTAAATATATATTTTCTTGCAAAGTAGAAAGCTACATAGTAAAGTTATTTATCATTATCTGGCTTTGAGTGTAGCTTTGTGGATTTGGGGTTGCTAGGTCCTATGGATATACATCAGTTGTGACAGCAGTGAAGCTACTGGTAAGAATTCTCCAAGACGTTAAAACGTCATAAACAGCAGATGAAGTTGATGCAAATCTAGTCTGTAATTCAAGGAAGGCTTCCCCATCAATTTCCATATCCACACGCGCTGCGGTGATTCATAACAGCTTTGTTATTGTAGAAGCAAGAAGAGATCATTACAATGCCTTTGTATTACAGAAGCATAATTTTAAAATCCACTTGAAATTAAATTATTGCTTTCAGAGACTGAGAATGGAATAGATTTTTAAACTTCTACTTCAAAAAAAATAGTAATTTTTCTAAAACAGAATATGTAATTCTCTCTGTCGTGTTGATAAAACTTCATGTATTATTGATCCTTTGAAAAATGCTTCATGGACCACACTAGTTGCAATTCCTGAGATACGACAGATGTTAAGATTAAGTGAAGACCTCAGGTAAAATTATACAAACAAGTAATTTTGGTTTATTTGGTTTTTTGCAAGCAATGAGATCTGTTTACACAAAACTGTACTGCAGAGGCTGTGGATGTGTGAAACTGAGCAGACCTTGTCTGTGTCTTCTGAAAAAATCAAATAGTCTGAAGATAAAAGAATAGCAGAGGTACTGGTTGCTCTTTCAGAGAGCAAAATGAATCTTACGGGATTGGGTTACGATTGCACTTTAATACAAGGATACTTTGACTTGGCTCAAGTTGACACCAAGAATTCAGCTGGTAACTCTTTCAGTTTTTTTATCAGAGCGAGTGTCCAAATGGACACAAAAGTAAATGACCACAATGGGTCAAACATACTGAGTTTTAGAGTATGAAATAAAGGACATGAATTTATCTAGGGAGATAAACATCTTTTTTGAGACAAGGTATTTATTGAATTCAGCAAGTGTTTCTATATACTAGTTTAAGAATGACCTGATCTCTGTTCAGGTTATTTGGCTTAAAATACTAATAGTATATCTTAAATGTATATATGATGACTGTGTGGTCAGTTCAAAATAAAGTGAAGTCTCATAGCTGAGAGAACAGACTTTTGAGTTTCATCAGGTATGATCTGTGACACATCAAACAGTACTTAATGACAGGAGTGTTCCTCATGATGACTGACACGGAAGTCTTGGAAAAAAAGTATAAAAGCTAGCAGAAGAGAGCAGTTAAAAAACAAACAAAAAAAAAGAGGTGTTTCATCCAGTAGAATAACAGAAAAGCACCCTCTTCAAACTGAATAGTGATTTTTCTGTCAGAGCAGTCTGGAAGTACATTTTGGTATTGTGATATGTTGCCATGTTTGCGTTTCATAACTGATTTTGGGAAGCTGTTCATTTTTTTAAATAATGCCTTAACACCTATAGATGTTGAACTACTTTCCAACATTTTCTCCTGAATTTGCAACACTACCATACATCAAGAGAGCTATTAGAAAACATTTAATTAGCAAAATTCATACTATCAATTTTAACATTGGGGTGAACTTTATATACAATTGTGAACTCTGTAAAAACAAAGTAGATAGAAGTAGATGCAAAGTGATGTCAGGCCATGTCAACAGCAATTGTGATGTATTTTCTTTATTTGTGCTATGTAGTCTGTAACTTTGAGCTGTGGTCAGATTTTTGGCAGATGTTCCTGTTCATCCTGTATTCCTCTTGATCTGCCCACCTTTCTCATCTTTGTTTTAAAAAGCATGATAGGATAATCCATGTAATCTTGCTCTTCAGACAAAGACCCCAGATACTGGAATGCCTTTAGCAGCTGGATTAATGCCTTAACTTCTTTACTGCTACATTTGATTAGCAACCAAACTGTCTTGGCTTGGTATGAATATGAACTCATTAACAAAAGAAAGGCAGATGATCAGCCTATGTTTGAAACATTCAAAGGAGGATTCTCTGTCTTCTGGGATGGAAGTGCAGCTGACATTCAGAAGTTTCAAGTTGCTTTAAATGCTATGGGCACTGCCACTGACTGTTTTCTGAACTCCTTAGCAACATAGAGTCCTTGTGATTTAACAATGTTGATTTGTCAAAAAAAAATGTAATCTCTAGTTGGAAAACTACTGTTTGATGAATTGTTTCATTCTGCTCCACAATTGATGAAAGTTCTATAGAACACATTAAAAATTCTAGGCTTATCCCTTAGATGTCTTTGCTTCTTCCCAGAGTCCATGAAGACAAAGACAGAAAAAACCGTTTTTGCACAGAGTGAAGCCTGTTCCTCGTAACTTCAATCACAAAGAACAGAAAATCCAACCACTTTTATTGATAAGGGCCTACTGATCCAGCTGTTCCATCACATTGCCTTTCCTCCTCACAGCAGAAAGCCATGAACCATTTCTGGGTGTTGGATTTTTCACCTGCAGTCTCCTGCTGCCTTGGCACTTCTTTGGAGAAAGGCTCACTTAGTGCCATCAAATCTCATTGCAGATTATATAAAACAGATGAGATATGGACTCTGTTACCATTGCTTATTCAGTTCATTTTGTCTTTCTGCTATTACCTAGTCTCAATGCCCTGTAAAGTTTAGGGACTCTGATTAGGACAACACCCACTGTCAGCTGGAGTCACAAAGCACCTAAGAATCAGGGATTCTTACTGTAAGGGTTTGTCTGTGCAAATCTTGGAGAACTACAAAGGCAGATCCAAGATGATGGTTCTAGCATCTATATCCTTATTTGTAAAGAGGACTGTAGCTGTCTTTTGATACACAGGATATCTGCTTCTGTTTGCTTGCTAGTGTGTTATCAGAGATATTAGTTTTTAGGGAGTCAAGACTATTGTTATTGAACTAGTCATAGTTCCAAAGTTTTTAAGACAGTACTAGCAATTGTTAATTGCTCGTTTGAATTAGCATGTCTCCTTTTCACTCTGTAGATGTCTGATTGACAAGAAACGCTCAGGATACTACCTGTCATCCTGCAGCTCAGATTGGGCAGTAGGGTCTACACCTGACAATAAACAGTCAAGGTGTCTTCCCCCTGATGTTCAGGCTCTCAGATTTATTAGGGCAAGGATGGACAAAGTATTCATAAGACCATACCTTCACCAAGATAGATTTTATGTGAAGCAGTTCACCTTTGGACTGGGACACAGTGTGATTTGCTGTACCTGGACTGGGACATTTCATCAAACCTGCTAAGGACTGTGTACCACCTGGCTGAATAGAGGTCAAAGCAAAACATCCATTTGCCTGATATCTGTCCACAGTTCTCCCATATTTCTTGCATAACCCCACAATTTTTGGTGTCCTAGCCTGTGCCAAGCTCCACACAACAGCACAGATGATGAGTGGATTTCACTGTAACAATACATCTCTTTATACCTTGCAAGGAAGTTCCTTCTCCACTTTTGGAAGAGTGGTTCATTTGTTCTCTTATGTCATCAAAACCTAGATCTCAGTCCCTGTCATACTGGACTAATGGTTAAGGCTAAGGGAGTCTCATATATTATTAGCTGGACAAAATCTTGCACCTGGTTTCTCTCTCTCCTGTTGTAAAATGCCATTTTCCTAAGACTGCCTCCTTCTCCAGCAGCCCCTCAAGAACTTTTAATCTTTTTTCTCTACACCATTGCCACCTTCATCTTTGCTAAGCCATACAGCAATCAAAAACTTCTTGTGCAACTGTGATGTACAGGAAGAGGAAAAAACTTGAGTTTTCTCCTATTTCTTTTGCAAAGAGGAAGGGAGAGGGAGAAAAAAAGGCAAAGTCCAAAGAAAAAGCTGGATCAGAGTTTTGCAAGTCATGGCTTTTGATGTTGTTTTCCACTACAGGTGTGACTCTGCAAAGAAAATTAATGTACTGTGGAGAGAACTATACATACATGTGGACCCTATCTCTGATCCTTAGGCAGCAGCAAGAATAGTGTTTTACAACTCAAGTAGGATGAGGCTGGGAGAGTTATTCAGGCTAACAGTGCCAGCCCTTATCTTCCTAAGCAGAGACAAAAGTCAGTAACTTGCTGTGTTAGGATTTCATCACCAGAGCTTAAATGTTCATTTGGTCATCATGCAACTTCTGTGAGAGACAGGGTTTTCGTAGAAGAGGAAATTTTGAGGAATTGCTGAGGGAGTATAATGAGACAGTTTGTGAGTTGTCATATGCAGAGCATCCCAAACCTGAGAAGAGAAAGCAAGAAATAAATTTCATAAATAGAAAGTATACTGCTGTATAAGAGGTGTTATATAAAGTGAGGTTAAATTGCAGGGACCTTGAAAATTAAGAGATGTGGTTTCTGTTCACTTCAGTAGTAAAAAATGGGAAAACAGAAGGGCAGAGGAATGTTGGTGTTCCTGACCAAAGCATGGGGCTAGAAAAATAATCTTTCCAATAATGTTTAGAATATGCCTGGATTTATAAAGATAATAAAGAAAAAGACTTCAGAGAAATAATTCAGGTCTTGACAAAAGGAAGCATAAAATACATGGTCTGAGGTGAAAAGTTACGTATTAGGAGTGTTCTAAGGGAAGCAGCGTTGCTTTCTAATTTTTATGATGCTTTTTAACTTCTGAGAAATGAACTGTCACAATATGAGTTTGCCGTGTCTAAGCACTAATGTTACTTTATTATGAGCTATCTTATTATCTCTTAATTAAAACTCCACTTATCCATTGTCATAGCCACTACTATGAAAGTGATGGATCTGTTGAGGGGGATTTGATATTTCTTCCACTTCTTGTTTTGGTTCCTTGGTTTGACTATCAGCTTTCAGCTGCTGAGTTCTGTGCAAAAGCATTGCACCTACCCTGACTGTTAATGCAAATTTGATTGAGGTTCCATCTGATCTAGAAGTACAGTTTTCATTAAGAATGTTTTCACAAACATCAAACAACGTACATCAGCTAGATCTATATATCCTGGTAGCCATAACATAAATGAGTCATAAAAAGCAAGTGACATAAACAAGCAATGTAGTTGATTTGCTTCTTGATCAGACTATAAATAATTCTCGAAGTGTATGAGTTCTGGGCTCTGTGGAGCAAACTATGTAAGTAGTGGGAATATCAGACTTAACCCTGAAGAATTTCAGTGATGTGTATGCTGGTGCCTATACCAATGGGCAGAGGGTATATTATCAGGCTGAAGTTCATCATGGGCATAGCCTCTAAGGTAATAACATTGGGAATCAGCCTTTACTTCTAGATTTCTGCCTTGAGAGGAGCTGTTTTGAGCAGTTTCTACATAGTCATTCACTCAATTCAGTAGTCTGCATGTGTGCTTCTATGCTCAGCTTTGTCTGAAACTCACATGAAGCCAAAAAGTTGTTTAAAGTCTGGACCAGTTGTGTCATATCATGATGCAGTGAGTGGGAGCAGATAAATCACTACAGGTTCTTTTGGGTGCAAAGGTTTCTGTATTCTGCATTATTTCCTCTAATCTGTAGAGCATAATAGAGTAAGACAATAAAGGGATCTGAGATGACAAGGCTAAACACTTCTTGGGGTATGGAAGAAAAGATTTTTTAAAAAAAACGGGGTTCAATGATTTTTATTTAAAAGGGGAGAACAGAAGAAAGCACTACACAGAGGAGGAAAGTGAGGACATAGGGAACAACCAATTCAAGGTTTCAATTAACATCATTAACTGGATACCATGTTTCTAATTCATTCTTTTCTAACGGTGTCAAGGACAGGTTTTGGGTCAGCCATACCTAGCAGAAAGGTAGTGATTGTAACTCACTGAAGACAAGGAGGGTAGTAGTTTTAACCACTCTGCCATACAGCCGTCATATTTGAGATCATTTGTTCTGCTCCGATGTCTTAGTTTGTCCAGTAAATTTGTCTAGATTTGTCAGATCTTTAGAAAAAACAAAGTCCTGTCTCAATGGTTTTAAATTAATTTGTTCTTGCAACTGGGATTTAACAGTTCCTTTGAAGCAATTATTATTTTAGTACAAGTGTATATGAGATGCTACCTGTCAATGAGTACTTGGGGAATCCTCAGTATGCAGATCACTGACCTGATAAACTGTAACAGCTCCTTGGGAGTTGTTATGGTCTGTCGCATCAATGAGTATTTAGGGACTCTTTAATATGTGGATTATTAGGACAGTAAAAACGTCTGCAGCCCATTGTGTCTGCAGCTGTTCCACATGAGCTTTAAGACATTATACAGCTTTACAGAATGTCGTAGAAAAGTAGTTGACTAATCTTGTGTAGTAGTCATGGTTTTACATTAAACGAGTCATCTTTTTTAACATTTTCCTAAAAGATGGAATTTACGCACTCAATTGTAAACGGTATTTATAAAATTTGCCACTTCTTAGTTACATATTGACTGTACAGAAAATTCCCAGGGTGAATTCTGTGCTGTGATTCCTTACATAATTTTCTATCTGCAGTTTAGGAAGTAAACAACAAAAGTTACAGAATTTCTCACCTCCAGAAATGTCTGTCCAAAGAATAGGCCGAGAATAAATTATCCCATAAATAATCAGATTTTCAAAGTAGTTTTATATGATAAAGCAAATTTGGTACCTGACATGGTCAGATCCATATACAAAGTTGGATTTTTTATAGTGATCTCAGAATTATCAGAGATTTGGGTTAGATTTTGCCTTGATTTTTTTTATTTGGATGTTCTTCTATAAATGAAGAGGTTATTAACTTCCTTAAAATAAGATTCTGATAGTATAGGCATGAGTAAAAAATGGTGTCAGATAAAACATGTGACCTGGCATTGAAATGCAAAATGTGAAGTTTAAAGTAGCTATGTGAGAAATTTATAAATGAAAATACTTGTGATATTCACAGGTTTTTACTTTATCATCTTCTGTTATCTTCATCTAGTCAGATCACTAGATTGTATTTATCTGAAGTACTTTTTTTGCTCTACTTGGTAATGTAGTTTAAAATCATTTTCCTTTTTTTGGAGCAGCGTTTCAAACACTATTCAACATGCTGGAATATAGTAAATTTTGTATTACTTAGGAATAGTTTGGCTTTTCTTGTTTGACACAAATTCATTTCTGAATACTGCACCAAGGAAATTAATATCACAGGTAAGATGGGCTACTTGTCAGCAAGTATTTAATGTTTGTATCAGTCACTGTTGTAAATTCAGCAGAAGTTTAGCTGCTTCAGTGTTTTAATGTAATAGTGCCAACTTTCGTTAAAATTTGCTATGCTATAAAGAATATATAAGGTGGCAATGTAGATGTCAATGCTGCAAGTATGCAAAAAATACTGTCAAAGGAGAATATAGGTCCAAAGTCCTTCATTTTTAATAGCTATTGGAAATTTTGCCTAAATTTTTTTTCTCAGTAATTAATATGAGAAAATGCCTAGTACTGAACTTAAGGGGAAAAATTTTAAATGCTGTTTACTTTCATGTGTATTTACATCTAAAGGCATGTTGTATAGATGAAGCATGAAATTGCAGGTTTTGATGTCAGAATTTTAAACACGATTTTTCCATTTGTCAAAACCTAAAATAAAAATGCAGTTTTCAAGTACATGCCCTAAAACTGCTGAAAAGCTGTCTAGTTTGTAGTGGTCCCTTTACTGCTCCATATCTGCCACAGGGGAAGTGTGGAAACATGAGGAGTACACATTCATGCTCGTACCATTAGAAGAAACCCACTATAAACATCCTCAAGGAGTCTGTAAATCTTTCCCCAGTGTTCAAAACACATCTTAAGCTTAATGTTTTAAGTGAACGAGAGGGGGAGAAAAATAATATGTCTTACTTAGACTGCTTTAAAAAAAAAAGAATCTGATTCCATCTCTTGTCATTCCCTGTACAATCATTCAGAATTGTTCAATCTACTTTCCAGTCAGTCAAAATTAACACCGAAGTAATTACACAATGCAGGATTAGTTTTACAACCGACAACAGTGGATGAATTTGTGAGCTTTTTTTCTTTTCTTCCCAGTTTGCTAATATGTTAAATTTGAATTTTGCCCTTTTTGAATTCAGATTTGAAGAAGCTGAAGATGTAGTGGTAGCATTTTAAGCACTGAATGCTAATATCTGCCTCTTAAACTGAGGCAAGCTGTGAAAAGCAAAGACTTATTAGGAGGAGTTGTCAGCATAAGTTTACACCTTTGATGTACACTGAGGTTATCAAGGTTTCTGAAATTGGATTCCTTATATGGAAAAAAAATGCATTATATCTATTACTAATACTCTCAGAAAAATAACCTATTATGGTAACTGTATGCCAAATAAAAAAATACACAGAAAGGAAGAACAGTAAGATAATAATAAAATGAAGTTACTGTAACTTCTAGAATGATATGAAAAGGTTCCATTAAGCAAGTTATCAGGATAAAATATAAGCAACCTGTATAAATTATAGAAAAGTATTAATTTCTTTAGGCACCCCAGATTCAAAACTTTTCCAGAGTCGGTTCGTGATTAGAAGTTTTCTATAGACTTGATATTTAAATTAAAAGTACTTGTGTTTGTATTGTTACCTCAGTGCCAGTTATTAAATTTACTTCAGTTAATTGATAATCAGAATGGAATTCATACAAAAATACATCTCTAAAATATACATAAGACCTGTATCCTCTTATTGCAGAGGTACAAAATTTTAAATTGTGATAGCTTCACATCATACTGCTTTCATGGCTGGTAGTTAATCTCTGTGTTCTCTGCCCATGTTCTGAAGAAGCACTTAATGAAGAAATTGTTGAGATATTTTCAGTGATGGCTTTCGTGATCTGTTCAAAAAGTGGGAAAAGAGTAAGTGTGTTAAACCAACTATACACTTAAAACGCGTTACTTAAAGATGCACACATACATATACACACATATATAGGTATGTAACATGCTCTCAGCTCCTGTTTAAGAAAGAGAGAAAAAGTCCTATCAATTTATTGTGATGTTGCAGAGGGAAAAGGTGAGGGTTTATGTGTTGTTTTTTTCCATTTTACTTCTTCCCTTTACGCTCTCCGTTTTCCTCCTAGACTGTTTCCCTGTTTTCAGCTTCTCAAAATGCAAAACTGACTTACCTTTCTATACCCTACCCTAAGATTCATCCATTTTGTCTTTCTGCTGATTCCAACCAATCTTCAAGACCCAAAGGAACAGACAGTGATGGGTAGGAGTCAGCATAATTAGAGCTGTCTGGTAATGGACCAGTTCTGGACTCTGGCTACCTAGCTGAAGCGGACTGAAGCTGCATGGCCACTTGCCACTCAGCAAAAAACGATGAGAGAATTCTTTCAGTTGATGCTGTTAGATGTCCATTCCCTGTTGTGTTTAGTGCCTTACATGTAATCTATCTTACAGGTAACCAGACCATGACTAGGTATTGATTCAAAAGAACAGGTAGCAATATTCTGGCCACCTGACATGGAAAATGCTGTTTTGACTATTTCTGTCACAAGAAAGTCCAGCAGGAGTGCATAGATGAATGCAGACAGTTTTCGATGAGAGCACTGGTAGCTTTGTTTCAACTACAAGAGACAATTTTCTCTTAAAATATAATCACTTTGTTTATTTTGACCATTTAATTAGCATGTACCCAGATCCTGAACCATGTGAGAGATTGTACTAGCATTTATGGAGACCAAGATTTATGCCTCTCTGCGCATTCATGATGCTATGACTGTTATGTCATGCGGTCTCATGTAAATAGAGAGCTGCAACATGGATTTGCAACTCTACATATCATAGATGCCAAGCAAGTTTGCAGATCTTTATCTTACGAACTCACTACTGTTGTTTAGTGTTTGCCCTTGAAAAGTAGGAAGAAACATTCATTGCAACTGAAGATGGACTTCTGCTGGCTTCAGTCGTAAGTGGGACAGCAAATACAGGCATGCTCATTATGTTACTCTCACGTTCATTATATTTTCTTTAACTCAAGTAATGATTTTGACTTCTGATGCCTGTGGTGAAATGGTTATATGGCACATTGCAAATTTCAAAAACAGACCAAATCAAATCTGATGAATTTGAGTAGTACTGATTACTGCTGAAAGATTTTTTCATTGTCTCTTCCAGATCATCACCCACTTTGCCTTAATTTGGCTTTCATGCTGATTTACCATTAGGTGGTTATCACAAAACAGATTTTTCAGTTAACTTTCCAGTATTTAAGGTCTGTATCTGACAAACGATCATGATGATAACACATTGTCTCTCTACTTACTTAGTACATACAGTTACAGAATAATGTGCACAAATAACATCAGTGAAAGTGCTCCTCTCACTGTTCTTGATTATGTGCATTCAAGCTACGTGGGCTGACAGTTGATTACCTGTAGCAAGATTCAGAAACGCATGTGGGAGCCCTGTCTTCTCCAAACACTGGGCACACTTTCATAGAAGAGGATATATCCTTTCCATACTTCCTATATGCCACATACCTAAGAGAGAGAGATGGGTCTTTCTGTAAATATGTTCCATGTTAACCTGCTTTCTTTTGGGGGCAGCTTTTTTCATTGCCTCAGAGATTTGTGACAGTCTCCTCTCCCTTCCTGTGTGCCTTCTTTCTGCCTTAGCTTTGATCACTGGGTCTTTTTTCCCTAGAAAGTCCAGGGAATCTTCTTTTGAGACCGCCACCTAGCTTCTTTCTGTCTGGTAGAGAACAAGCTTTATGGTAACAATGAAGTCAATTCCTTCTCAACAAGGGACTCTTGAACCCTCCCCTAAATTAATGATGCTGAGTGAGAAATATTGCTTGAAGTCCCTGTAATGCAAATGTTCCCAGGGACAGGAATTAAAGGGAGAAAAATAATTTACTTACACTGTGTGGTGAGTTGACCCTGGCTGGAGGCCAGGTGCCCACCAAGACGCTCTGTTCTTGCCCTCCTCAGCTGCACAGGGGAGAGAATATAGAACGAAAGGCTCGTGGGTTGAGACAAAGACAGCGACAGATCACTCACCAATTATCATCATAGGCAAAACAGACTCAACTTGGGAAAATTAATTTAATTTATTACCAATCAGATCACAGTGGAATAATGAAAAATAATCACTAAATCTTGCAACACCTCCACAGCACCCCTCCCTTCTTCTTGGGCTTATCTTCACTCCTGATTTCTCTCCCTCCTCCCGGCCATCAGCACAGGGAGATGGAGAGTGGAGGCTGTGGTCAGTTCATCACATTGTCTCTGCTGCTTCTTCCTTCTCAGGGGGAGGACTCCTCACACTCTTCCCCTGCTCCAGTGATGGGTCCCTCTCATGGGAGACAGTCTTCCAAAATCTTCCCCAACCTGAATCCTTCCCACTGGCTGCAGTTCCTCACAAACCAGTTCTCCACAGGGTGCAGACCCTCAGGAAGAGGCTGCTCCAGCATGGACTCCTCTCTCCACAGAGCTACATGTCCTTCTAGGAGCCTGCTCCAAGGTGGATTTCCCACAGATTCACAGCCTCCTTTGAGCACGTCCACCTGCTCTAGTTTGGGGTCCTCCGTGGGCTGCAGGTGGATATCTGCTCCCCCGTCATCCTCCACGGCACGTTGGACATGTGGGAAGCTTCTAGCAGCTTCTCACAGAAGCCACCCTTGCAACCCCCCCGCCCCAATACCGACACCTTGCCCCGCAAACCCCAATACACACTGTAACTGGTTCCCAGGTTTCATTGTGAAATACACATTCGCATTTTCGATAGAAGTGTAGGCTTCTCCATGGTACTCAGTGACAACAGCATTGGTATGTGGTGTTACGACTAAGGGTGGAATCTCTCTAGGTAACATTTGTCTCAGTTATCATAGAGTGAAGTATGATAGATAACACACCTTGATGACTAAACCACTACATCTAATTAGACTTTCTTTCTTTTATTTGCCAAACACTGTGTAACACAGCTTTTTAAAACATCGAGAAGCATTTCTACTGAGAAATGAAAACTGTTAAAACAGATTGTGAACTAAGTGACAAATTTGTCATCCTCACACGGTTCCTTGATACCTACCCTGTTCTGTATAACAGCAAAACAGCCATTTATGCAAATAAGGTGAAACAGTCTTTACAGAAGTTGAAGTTGCAGGTCAGAGGTCATTTCATCTGTATGAAAGCCTTAACATTTGAAATGAAGTCCAAATAGAAACCTGTTATTTGATCACTTATTTCACCATCGAATGTTGCTCTAGTAAAGCAAGATGACAAAACATCCACATACTGTGTGTATTTCAAGCTGCCTTCATTCCTGTTTATGTATGTACAAAAATGTATTTGTGTGATGTGTAATAAGGATTTTAATAAATGCTTGGAAATGGATTTCTTAATATGCTCATTATGTTTCTGAGCCTGCTAATTCTTTAAGGAAATGAAGAAAAAATAATGAAATGATGTTACACAGGTACTTAATTTTTTTTATCTCTGATACTACTCTGGTAATTAATGTCTGGTTTATGCAAACTAGACGATATCTCTTACTGGACACATTACTGTCAAGAAAATATTACTTGCCTTAATTATCAGTAATGAAGCAGGGATAAGCTGCTCACTTAGATATAATATATCTAATGACCTTTTCAGCTAGAGGTTGTGATGAAAGGTATCAGTTTCACAAATTATGCCTCATTCAGTTTCTGGCCTTTGTCTAGATTAATGTTTTGAGGATGAGTTTTAAAGTCAGACATAAATTGTGTTTGGTGTTTAAAATTGATTTAGTGTCTTGCTTTTAGTACATCATTTTCTCTCTTATAAATTACACCAAGCCTCGTTTTTATCTTCTTGTTTTATTATGAAAGTCCATAGTTAAGTCTAGTCTTGTATTATTAACTACTGCTGTATATTTTGACAATAGTAACTGGCAGAGGAAAGCCTAAATAAGCATTTTAATATGAAGTTTTATCATAGCTTTTAAAGAGCTTGTTATGTTTCTTTTTAAACATGTTTTTATAAAAATTTTTCTTTCCTTATTTTAACATATAAACCAATTTAAAAACCATAATCTTTCTTAGCTGTATTCTAATTAATATCATTAGGACTGAAATGGGTAAAATTAACTGCTTTCTGCTTTTTCCTTAATCCGTGCTCTGCAATATGATCAACTCCGAAGTATCTGATTATTTTATAACTGTGATTGTTTTTATATACAGTGGATATTTACAGGAAGTGTTTCTCCATGTCCTTAATGATTTTGGTCCAAATGGACTTCCACTGATGTAGTCTATTTAGTGAGCAGTTTGAGTCCATGACCTAGATGTAATTCAGATTTTTTTTGGCTGATTTAGCAGTGACATCAAGAATGAATCTAACGATCCATTTACTCTGAAGGTTGAAACAGTGCTGTGATATTTAGGAAATCTTAACATTCCAGTGTACATCAGTACCTTTTAGAAAATAAGTTCTATTTTGTTCTCCTCTTGTGACTAATTCTATAAGAATTCAGTTACATTGTGGGACTTGTACATTCCACATACTTGGTTTGGGGCATTTGGATGTAATTTAGGAAAAAATCCATAGTAAGGGATCAATTATATCTGTACTGAGATGTAGCATGGTGATACACCAGCTTGATTCACTAGATATTTAGAATTGTGGTTAATCTGCTCATAATAAGTAATGTATTTGTGGGTTGATTTAAACAGTGCACACCAAGTTCCATTCCTACAGTCATTTAGTCACTTCCAGTGTAGTCTATTTAGCTCTCATAAATAACTAAACCCAAGAGAGTAGTTAGGATGGATGTTGCTTTGGTCTCAGCTCAGGTTTGAAACCACTCTTCAGTCTTCTGACATATGAGTGGAGGTGACAGAGTCTTTAAAGATTTCTAATTCCCTTGGAGGGGTTAAACTTCTACAGGAAAGTGGGGGAGTGTAGCGATAGGACAAAGGGTAATGGCTTTGAGCTGAAAGAGGGTAGGTTTAGATTAGATGTTAGGAAGAAATTCTTCGCTATGAGGGTGGTAAGGCCCTGGAACAGGTTGCCCAGAAAGGCTGTTGGGGCCCCATCCCTGGAGATGTTTAAGGCCAGGTTGGACAAGGCTTTGGGCAACCTGGACTAGTGAAGGGTGTCCCAGTCCATGGCAGGTAGGTTGGAGCTAGGTGATCTTTGAGGTCGCTGCCAACCCAAAGCATTCTATGATTCTAGCCTGTGTCTGTGTTGAACAACTATACCTGATAATGAGCCAACTTCATTTTGCCATCTTCATAGTAAAATTCTCACACTGTCCTGTTCTGAGCCTGCCTGTATGTTTGACTTGACAGAAATAAAGCTGTCAATAATACAGGTGGCTGCTCAGATCCACAGTGTGATTTTGAACAAAATAAACCCCCCAGACCTCAGGTTAAACTGAGAAGAGCAAAATTTTTTTTAAACGTTCTTTATGAAGTCTAGGAGGTACTAATTTAATTGGTGTCACGGGAGTTAATCAGCTGATCATGATTCTACTTGCCTCAACCAAAGAAGAGGTTAAGGTCCTGAATGTTCTTGCCACATATGCATTTTTAAAATAGGTTATTCCCCAGCCTAGACTGTGTGCAATCTCATGCTGTTTGGTCAAGATTCCACTGATCTTCAGTGTGGAAAAAATAAATATTTTCACCTTTCATAATGTTGATTCCAGAGGTTTAGACAAACTGTTTGCCATCCTTTTCACAGTAAAGAGAGACTATGATGAACACCCTGCAGCAGGAATATGCTGCTCTTTTTCCTTGTCATAGTAGTATACTGTAAATGTGACTGCTTTTAAAATTGGCATGGTTTTAAATTTATTTTTAAATGGTTAATCTTTTTTATTACCAGTTTAATGTCTCACTTTTCAAAAATGTTTAGTCTAATATGAAAAGAAATCGTGTTTGATTTATATTCTGATTTGTTTGATACAGTCTTAAACACAATCTGGATATAAGATACACTGAAAAATTTCACTTTATTAGAAATACCGCCCTTTGGACCATGACATTTCTTGAAATGAGGTTGAGTAATTAAACAGTAAGTGAGACCTTAACAGTGTGGTTATTAGGAAGACAGTAGCAGTAAATGTAAATTAAATCATATTCTTCTCTGTCAAACACTTTTATTGTGTTAATAAACAATGAAGTCAGGAATTAAATTAAAGTTTAGCTACAACAAATTTAAGAGTTATCAATAATGTGTCAAAATGAGTTGAAATCATTCGTATGAACTAAAAAAGCACTTAAATATATTCAAAACCAAAGCAAATTTTCAGAAGACTGTAAATAGAGTGGGAAGAAGCAGAGATAAGCGAAAAAACCCAAACCTACCAAGTGGAATAAACTGAAAAATTGTTGGAGACACTGGATAACAAAACAAACAAACAAAACCAAAACAAAAAAATTTTAAGGGGGTAACTTAGTTATTAATTATTTACTTACTGTGAGAGTGTGGAAATATCACATGCATCAACTCATTTGAAGTAGTGTAAATAAGTAAAATGAAACAACTCTAATAATATTACGCCGTTTATCTCAGTCCTTTCCACTGCTTCTATAATATTGATTCAACTATTTTTCAACTGCTTACATCAGGTCCTGTGAATTTTTACTCCTTCTCATCTTTTCTTTAACTGTATCACTGCCAAAATGGACAAAAAGACAATAAATTCAGTGATAATAATTTAAGGAAGGTAGCATGAACATTTACTGCTGAAGGAGCAGATTTCCTAACATGCTTGTGAACCTGACTCTTACATGTGTAACCTCTCTCCCAGTCTGTATGAAGGACTCATTATTAGTCTTTCCCCCCTTCTCCCCCACCCCCCAGATGCCTGTAATATAAGTAAATTTTTTGCATATTATGTTTTCAGTTCCTTGTATTGAGGTTTCAGGACAATATGACATTAATTGGCTTGCACCAGATGCTTGAAAAAATGTGTTAAGATACATGATCCCTGGTGCAAGTTAAAGCCTAATTAATTGATTGCCATCTAGATTTACAAACCAAAGTCCATTAGGCTGGACTCTTGAGTCACTCCCTGAAAAATCCCTGCAAAGCATTTTCCATTTGAGTTTTTGGTTAACTGAACAACAAACCCCTTGATCAGCCCCATATTCCTCGTGCAATTTATGTGTCTCTTCCTCATAATGGTACTGAGTGAGAACAGTCAAAATACATAGCGATAGCGAGGAGCTATTCGCACTGGAATCTTTCCTTCCTTGTGAATTGCAGGAAATTCTTAAGGTTGTACCAGTAAGTCTTGAGTGGAAATGGCTTTTGGACCTTTCTCAAGCTTAATCTCATGGAAACTTTGCCACCTGGGGCTTTTTGCTAGGCACAAACGTAAGCTTCACAGACCACTTTCTGAGGAACATTTGCTATGTCTTGCTTCAGTCCTGGTCCACATGCCAGCTGCAAAAGGCACTTGCAGACCACACCAGAGAAACACTGAAAACCTTCACTGTATTAAAATCTTTAAGCAACCGGTCCTGCTCTTGTGGTTACATGGGGTGACTGGTTTATCCACTCCGGCTCCCGCACAGTGGCTGGAGTGCAGGTAAAATACCCGTCACCAATAAGCAAATTAGATACTCTCAACAAAACCTGACCTTAAGGTAAAAGTCACAGTGGTTCACTTTCAGTTGGCCTCAGTGTACCCCCCCGACCTGTGGTTTATTAACCACAGAACTCCTGCTGATGTTGAAGTTAATTTAAATGTAAATCTAGATTAATTCAAGATTTAATCCCATGGTCAAAATATTGTGCACTACACACACTCTGCTTTTATACCAACCTGAAACTGAGGTCTCTAATCTCACTCCAGAAAAATTTATTTGCAAGCATGGTGGACTATTTAGTAGTTCATAGGACTGTCTATGTAAAAATTTGGACTTTTACAGTTGAATAATAACTTTACAATGCATTGTTTTAACTGTCATTTTTGTTTACTTTAAAACAGAAAAAAAGGGGGAGTATTAGTTAGCAGTATGCACCCCAAAGAAGAAAACATGAAAATAACATACCACATCAGAAAGGAACATACATAATAATGAAATTCAAATTGTGGGTGTATTTTAACCTCTCTAATATTACTTTGAAACTCTTAAAATGCGATTACATAGTAACAAAAATGATGGCTGTATTAAGGGACTGTTTATGAGCTAGAGCCACACATTATGTTTACATGTATATTAAAAGCATAGAGAAAACAAAAATAATCATGTTTTGGAAATCACTTGAATGTTAGTAGATTCAATATAATGTGAAATACCTTAGTCATTTCAGTTGAAAAAATGTACAGAATTTTCTGATTTTCTGCAATTTTATGTTTTCTGATATCATGTATGTTAACATGTTTTTCAAGTCTATCTTCTAAATATTTACAGCAGTGATTAAAATATACCCAAATGTGTTTAGTTAGATGCTTTCAAAAGGATAAAATAAATTATATCATGAAATTAATTATTACTTCACAATAGCTAGATAATAACATTTTGGAATGTTGCATTTCCCTAGGTACTTTTATTGGATTTTAACGTATTTTTTACTGTAAGGCACTATCTTGTGCCCTCAAGTTCATTAGTGATAGTAAAATTTCATACTTTATGAATTTGCTGTTACAGCATCTGTAGATAGAAACAGGGCAACGATCTACTTGTTTTAATACTGCTAAGAGAAAAGAGTGGTAGTGATGAATTGTGAAGTTACAAAATACAAGACAAAATTTGAAAAGACGGTTCAGTAACAAGTGGGCTCAGTCAGGGCATCGTAATCTACTTCATTTAAGAAATGAATGGCAAAATGAGCTGATACTGGCTGTATGTTCAGGTTGATTTAAGGATCAGTGAAGCGTTGCTACAATGCAGTGTTAGTAAAAAAGACTTAAACTTGGTTTCAAGGTTTAAATGGAACATAGTGTTATTTTCAGGAAGGGCATGATACTCAGCACTTGAAACTGAGTACCAAAATACAATATAGGATGTATGTGATGCTAAGTGAGGTTAGTGGAAACGGATGGCTTTCAGTAAAAAACTGAGCCTTTGATCTAGATGATCTTGGAAACAAGTAAGAGTTATGCAAGTAAGCAGTTGTATCAATTACAGCACAAGATAATGATAATTTTGTCAGATTCCTTTCCGTTCCTAATAATATGTGATATTTGAAAATATTTACAAATATTGGGGCAAAGGCTTGTTTTTGTTGCTTGTATAGGGGGTTGTATCTCTCAACAGTTCAACAGAAGGGAATAAAAAATGTCTTCAAAGACCAATTGTGGTCTCTAGCAATAATTTTACATTACTCCTTTTACTACATTTAGCTATTATCAGAAAACTCTGCGAGGGAGTAAAAAGATTTTATCTGCTTTACCTCTCAATATATATACTATAAAACATTTATTTTGGCTTGTCTTATAAAAATTGAGTAAACAGGCTTTCAAGAATCTTTTTGTCTCTTACCTATAAAGATTGAGAGTAGCCAAACTTTTCAGTTTTTTCTTTGAGATGTATGATGTTCCTGACGGTACAGGAAGATGAATAATTCATCTTCTAATGTCCTTGTTTTCCTATTTGTTCTTTTTTTAATACTTAGTGATGATACACATAAATTTAATCTGTAATCACAGGGAAGCCATAAATGCTGATATTTCACTTAAACCAGTAAGGAAAACAACAAAAAACCCCACAACCCTCTGTGTTCTTTGACTCTTCATTGCACATTCTGAGTGACTGGGTCTGAAAAGTAGTTCTGTGCAGGTCAGCAGAAGTTGCCTTCACTGAAGAATGCACAGCAAGTCTACCTGTTCTGTTATTTGCCATAGACAGCGGTGGACTTGGCAAATCTTTGACGCAAAACTGGTCCTTTCCATTTCTCTAGCTGAATGCTTTATATTTGATCAGCATATTGGGGATTTAAACATTCTGCCAGTATGGTTGTCCATCTCAGGCTGTGAGTCTTTCTGGCTGATGCCAATATATTTAACCCATGAGATGGCAAACAAACTGTATTGTTCCAGTAATTTGTACCGAAGATGCTAAGTTGGGTTTGGTTTGGTTTGGTTTTTTTTAATTTGTTGTTGTAATAGAAGATACATGAAAATACACATAATGTTTCCAGAGTTCAAAGGAAGAGAAGTATGATGAAAGACCTTCCATCCTAATTCAGTACTCTTTACAGAAATGTCCATGGAATTGAATATTGCATAGTGTGTAGCAATAAGATTATCTAGCCCCAAATATATTTCCATTCTGAATAGAAGTAGAGTAAAATATTTGCGGGGTCAGGAACCAAACTAAGAACTTCTCAGGCCATGTTCAGTTTCTTCATAGGATAAAAGAAGTCTTTGCCTCTTACTGAACTCTTGTATACTTAAAGTTTCCTAACAGTGGTTGTATATTAACACTGAAACTCTCAAAATTGTGCAAGAGCCAAACACAAAATTTATTTCAACTGAACTAGTAATGATTTCATAAAGCTAAAAATGCTTCTAAAGGCAGCTGTATATTCCTTGGCAGGACTTCTCCTTTAGAACTAGCATCTAAAACATTGCAATTTTGGCCTTGATTAAAAGTATATTTACAGATGAGCTACAAAATGTTTCTGTTTAATTGATATTTTTTTTCTGATGTGTTGTATAAACAACATGGAGAAGTATCTATGGAACTATTTTCTTAATAAAAACATTCCCAAATGCTTTTTCCCCTGATATTATTACACTGTATTAGTTGAAGCCTAAAATGAAAGTGTGCTTCACTGGTGCCATATTAATGATACCTTTATGACTACATATACTTAAAAATATAAGTTAGAAAGGGTATTGGTTAAATATTTTAAATAACTCTTTATACTATCGTTCAAGCAATGTCAAATACAATTTTTATTTTAAAAGATTTTGTTGGAATTTAGTCTTTGAAAATATTAATAACAGCTTACAGCAGGTAGGCTATAAAATAACACTGTATGCTGTCTATTTAGTTTCTGGTTGAAAAAGCACAGCAGTACTTTAGTTCATTACCTTTGAAAAAAACAGTAACAAGATAATACAGCTGCCTCTGATTAAGATGTAAATTCTTTCTAATTAGAATGTAAATTCTTACATTTAAATGAAGACATCAATTGTCAGGATGCCATATGATATCTTATTCCACCTTGCCTGAATGAAGCCCTCACTGTTCATCTACAGCACTAAAATAGTTTTGCAGTCCCTTTGTTCTCTGATTCTTGTAATATTCTCTCTTCATGTTCCCTTTACACATTGCTTTTGTTTGTTTTCCCCCTGCATCTGATATTGTTGTGTCTTGGGATTTTGCAGAAATTTGGAATGAAAATTGAGTTCAGTCAGTGCCAGTATTTGCTTGTGCCTCAATTACTTCTGCTGAATTTTCCTCAATGCAAATCAGGCAGGTTGCATAAAGTGATGCATGTATTTGAAATAATTAATTTTCCGTAAAATGATGGATCAAGTCCAATCAACCTTCATGAAATCTAAATAAAAGAATAGAGAATTAGAAATTAATTAACATTTTGTGTTGCTAATACTTTATTATGCAGTCCAAACTATAAATAATAAGTTTTATTTTTGAGCATAACTTTTTATTATGTACTGTTGATGATAACCTTTGACATAATTATCTTGTTAAAATATATCAGTATAAGTGTATTAACCTAAATTTAATGTCATGGAAGGCATCACAAATTAATAGCATTTTAAAGTAGAAAATTACAAGATAGAGGGAGTTTAAGGATTGACCCATTAATTATTTTTGCATGTAAAACTCTTCTGCAGAGTTAAGGCAATATGTGTCTGCCAGTTGATTTTTAAGTGTTTAGTTTCATTGTTTTATTAAATCACACAGTATTGCTAAATCTTGTTGACTGAGAACACATCCTGGAACTTTTTTTGTTGGATGCCTGGTTTTAATCAAATACCTGTGTAGGAAAAATTTGCTTTCTTCTTACAAAATGCATGTCTTCCATTGCTACTCCAAATCTTTCTTCTTTTCCTCATTTATGAACCATTTTAATTTTTAGTATGTAGTTTCTTATGGAGTGTTTCATGCCAATAAGATTCTCTGCATATCATACTTGGTCATAGGTAGTAACACCGATCTTGGTAAAGTGACAAATCTTAATATAAAATGGGAAAAGATATTTTGATCTAACATAATTAGAGAGGTATGTGTTGTATAAATATTATTCATTATGGTTTTATGTACAGAAAGGTATAATTATGACCAGATTGTTGGTAGTAATAACAGTTTATATGATGATTCCAGTTCGACTAATATGCTTCTATCACAGATTTACCTAAAATATTAAGTCTAAGCATCAGGAGAATTTGAGTGCAGCTTTTAAAAGTTAGAAAACATTCTAACAACAATAGTTAACACTGGTGTTAGCATCATTTATAGTTTAACATAAAATCTCTCATTAAGAGTGTTGCAGGTTTTTTCCAAATGAATTGTAGCAGGTGTTGCTTTAGTAACAAACACAAAGGCTGCACGTGTTTGTTAGGAGAGAGTCATAAACGAGTCTTCAATGTTGGATTTTTTTAAGTTCACACCAGCAAAAAGGCTCAATACCTTAGAAAAATGTGACTTGCTAAACATGAACAAGTTACCTGCTTTTCTCCTTTTACCTCTCATAACAACATTTCTGTATTTTAAGTCCAGTTGTAATACACCGATAACAATCTCATCAAATTAGAATATTAAATACAGCCTTTCAAATCTTTTTTACTCAGGAACTATAAAAAATGACTATAACATCACTTGTACTGCTAAGAACTGCAAAATGGAAAACCTCCAGTTGTAAATGGTTGATCAGTTTGCACACAAGTAGCTTTGCATCAGTGAGGAACTAAACTACGTATCAAATTATTTGTCAGATGAGGCCTTATTACTTATGCATATAACTTTTATGGTTCATGAGAAGTAGGTATCTTATCTTAGATGGTCAAGTATTCTCAAGTATAGTATTAATAAATTTACGTGTCTCGAATGATTCTCACAGTTTCAACAGAAGATATATTCAAAAATAGAATTATAAGTAACATCAAAATAGGTTGCATAATGTATTGTCCAGTGTCAATCTCAGTTCAGGCATTTAAGAGAAAGTTAATGAAATATATAAGTATTTCATACGGAGAGGCTTACTCTGAATTTCTGGGGAACTTTGTCATCCTTAATATTCCCTTTAAAAACATGTATTTGTATTAAAAACTGGTGCATTTTGTTGGAAGGGAAGAGCATACTATGATCTTGCAGAAATACAATTATTTTACTTGCTTCTAATCAGTGGCATCTAAGTATTAAGAAATCACTGTATTTTCAGAGCATGTGTCTATCCATTAATTTTTTTCTAGGATGCTTTGGGTGCTATACTATTCCAGACAGATAATGGATTGTTATAGTATTTTATAATATACTTAATAATTCTCTTGGCAGGTGAAGAAGAAATAACTCTGATCAGTGTGGCCTAGCTATTGAAAGTGTGGTAGGAAGTAAGATATTTTGATCCAATTAGACTAGCAGCCAAGAAACATAACACAAAAACAAATCTGTGTACTTAAAAAGTTTCCTATGTTAAACTGAAAGACTATGGAAACTGAGCAGATTCTAGCCTTCAAGAGGATTTGTTAGAGAAATAAAAAGTAGTGCCATTTACAAAAATTTTTCCTTTATTGCTTTCTTTCCTCAAATTATCCTGTGGTGTATCTAGGATACAAAGAATTGTACAAATCATCTTCACAGATGCTTTTTAATGTTATTTTAAGTATTTTTTTGAATGAGAGGAGCAGACAGTAAAAAACAGGTCAAATAAATGATCAAATTATTCACTTTCAGATTTTCTTTAACCACTTGGTCTGTATCCAACCCCCCTAATGCTTTTGGTTTGGCAGACACAGAAAAGGTGATTATGGTATACTTCCTTTTCTGTATCATAGCGATTCCTGCATCTTTCCCTTCCTGATTTTCTATCCGTGCCTTTATTGTATATTGTGTTTTACCCCATTCTGTATTTCATTCAGATATTTGTTTTCTAAGAAAGAAAAATTTGCCTCCTATTCACAGTTCATTCTGTTCACCGGTCTGACCAATTTGACAATTTCTCATTCATCACAGACATTTTAAATCACATCTCTAGAGCTTTCTCTGCAGTTCAAGTCTTTATTAGTTCCCTTTCTGTGGAAGGAATCCCAGAACTTCCTATCCCCTGCAAGTCTACTGCTGTATCAACAGGACTGTTTAAAGTGTGAGCTCAATAAGTTTGTGGAAGTAATCTTTGATATCCTGCCATTAACTAATTTACTTTTCACCCTCAGTAAGTTCTAGAATTGATTTACCTTTTGTGGCTAGCCTATAGTCTCTATTTTTATATGCTGGTATGTTAAATTTTCTGATGAATCAAATCTCAGCTGTAATTACAGTCTTTGCTGAGTACCTCAGTAGGATGTGTCAGTAGAGAAGGTGAATTACATTCTGAGTCATATCAGGCTCCTATCTCCCACTCTTTAATAGTGTCACTCACAGACATATCTTTCTTAGTTCTGCCAGAAATTTTCCTTAGTTATTGTCTTGTCTTGCTTTGGACATTTCTTCTTCATGTGATATTACTAATTATTCCGAACATTTGAGAGCGTAGCTCTGTAACAATAGCTATGTAGCAAAGTTTGTTTACAGCCTTACAGCCCTCTTATCAAGGGAAAGTACCTCCTGTCTTTTTTGAAGTAATTTTTAGTATATTACATTAGTAGGGGCCATCATGAGGCCTCCGTTCCAAAGACATAAATACCTTTTACATGATTCAGCACCACCAAGGTCAGGTGCTTCACATTTTAACTCTGCCTATGTTAAACTCTGATGTATTGCTACAAAAGTCCAGCAAGGTCTTTCAATTTTTTATATAAATCAAATTAGATTTGTTTTGCCTGGTGGTGTTATTTTGCCACTATTTAAGTTGGTAAGAGAACTGTGTAGAGCAGAAGTGTCATTGGAGTAAATTTTTAGAACACTTAACTTTGGGCTGACTATCTACAGTCTATCTACAGATAATTTCATAGACTCGAGGTGGATGTTCTGAATTTTGAAATATTTAAATACTCCACGAACAGTTTTACTTGTCTCCACCAAGGAGCTTTGAGGCAAACTGCCAGAGTTTATTGTACTAATCATTTGTCTCTATAGTTGGTGAGGAAACAAAGACATTCTGCCATATTAATGGGGAAACATCTGCCCTTCAAAAGAGAGAAGTCTGATTAAATAAAAGAGAATAACTTATATTGTCAGTATGAGAAAGAGTGTGGAATAATTAGTGGGAAATTATAGGTCAGGTGTAGGGTTTCTGTGACATTTTTGGTCCCTTTTATTAATCCTGCCAGTTTTTGCCAAATTGTAGGCATAGATAAGAACCTAAGTTTAATTTCTCAGGATTAGCTAAAACTGTCAAAGATATCTGAAATGTTCAAAACTAAGTAAAAAATTAATTTCCTAATACCTTTTCTTCTTCCAGTCACAAGAGGAAAACCTCTACCCTCACAACTGTATTATGCAAGATAAAATTAATTAAATGCATGTTTATGATAATTGTGTTATGCATTTTACTTAGAAGTAGAGAGGTGATGGAATGAGAAACAAATATTTTGAATAGATGTTTTTGTAGAGTCAATGAAAGCAATGCCAAGTCTATGAGTAAGTCATGGTAAAAACAGTTCAGGCATTTATTTTGGACATACATGGCATTAATTTTGTCTAATGTAAACATTAGGTATAGCTTCTGCATATATTATGCCCTGAATATGTTGTCCAAATGTTGTCTTCTGAGTAAATTTGCCTAAATTACAAATACAAGGACTCATCATATTTTAAAATATGTTTTTAAAAGTATGCAGAGTAGAAGTGACATTGAAACACATTCCATGTGTCAATTAATTTCATTCGCTGTATTAATTTTTAAAAGTTGAGAGATGGCTTTGAAATTGTATCTAATAATGTTCAGTATTAGGCAGTAAAATAGCCAGAGTTTTTCACTTTGTTGCTGATTTTGCACTGTATTTTAAGAGAGAGGAATGCAGCTTCTACCAAATGCGGATACCCATCACTTACTTCCCCTCTACCATCAACTAAACTGAGCCCATCCTTCTGCATTCGTACTAGAAAAGGAAGTTCCAGCTTTAGGCACTGAAAATAGGGGGTTTTCTCACTGAATGCTGACCTATGTGCAAATATGTGTGGCCTGATTTGAGAACTACTTACGTAGAGAACTGTATGCCTACATGACTTTGGGAGCTTTAACTGTTTTTTTAACACAGTAGTTGTATACATTCAAAAGTCTGCTAAACCCAAAGATAAAAGCACTCCTCAGCAGGTTGATAGTACTGAGTAGTGTAAATAGTACAAATACATAGATGTTGAGTGAGGCTATACAAAATAAATCATGTTGTACGAAGGGGTTATGGGTGGCACCTCTATGAAATAAAAGTAGAACTGTCTAAAATTTTAATGATTATTATAGATACATAAGTGATGGGTTGAAAAATTTATAAATCAATAGAAATATGCAAGAAAGTTATTGTGTTACAGTGACTTTGACTATAAATCACTTATTCACATTCACCTGTAATTTGCAGACATCCAGATCTGTGTGATGCTGAGAAAATGGTATCAAACTTTTTCCAAGGGTTGAGTGAAAAGTTGATTCCCTGTTTCTGTCTCCCTTGTCCCGTGGGGTCATCAGTGACTCTTGTTAGAAATGGATGCCAGTTTTTCTACTCAAATGAGTATTCAATGTATCCTTCTACATAAATGTTCCCTTAAACTTCTACCTTAGACTGTATGAGGATTGATGTGTTTCTTAGATAGATGTTTTCACAGCAGATTTCACAGTTCTGTATTTAAAATTCAAATCACTTCTACTGCTCCAGCTGATAAAACCTTTATTCATTCAAAAAACTTCTCAAAACTGACTTTATCTTTGATATAAAATAATGGTATGATAAAATGACTTAAAAGCAATCTGGACTGTTAAACATTAGCAAAATCCATTGATGCTACAGATAGGGACTGCATTTCTTTTATTTTTAATTCTTTTTTGCATTATTGGTGTTTGATATAAACATATGTTCCCTGCAAATTTTATGAAGCTTGCATAAACATGCAAAAGAAACAAAAAAAAACTTGACAAAAGCCTAATCTAAAGTTGTATCTAAATAAATAATTCCTGGCCCAAAATGTATACAATTCTCTGCACTTCTGGTTTGTGTTTATACCACCCATGAAATTAGTAGAAAACTTTCTAGTCTCTCTTTTCCATAGAAGTCTGTCATTTTTTAAATTGCCTTAGTTGGTTTGTTCTGTTGGGGTTCTCCACTGCTCCAACTATTTAAGCACTCCAGCACATTTTGGCTATAATCTTACATAGAAGAAAAGCAGAGGAGTAAAGCATCTTTTTTACTAGCTCAGAGATGGGTCAAAACACACTCATCTTTTAAGTCCTTAATTCCTTCTGAGTGTTCATGCTAGGGAGATACTTAATTGCCCAACAGCACGTTACGTCCCTTTGTATATGAAAGACAGTATGTGTGTGCGCTTGTATATATATGTATACACACTGCTGAAGGAGCTTAGATGGTGCTAATTATATATTCAAAATAGAATTAAAATTTCTTTCACATAAATGTTTCATGTTTTGATCATGGACCAGTTTTAACAGAGATGACTATGATATGCATAGTCAAATTTTAAAAGTTGACAGAATAGATAATGTGTGTATGAGTTTCATATAATATAAAGATCTTTATTAAACTCTCTTTTTGATGACCCACCTATATATGCTGAATTTCTGATCTGTAATCATTTTGCTGTTCCATAGTAAGTTGCTACCATAGCAACCTTATAGTACTGTGGAAGAGCATCCTCCCAGATGTAATCCAACAACATGTGTTCAGTTACAAATCAATTAAGATAATTTAATAAAAAGTTTGTAAAAATCAATAAGTACATCCATTTTTTACATTCACTTAGAGGTTGTCCTTACTGACTGTTGCAGTGCTAAAATTATATGGTTTTAAGTTATACATTTTGCACTGTGGCTTTGTTCATACTATTTGTGGAACATATAGAAGGCATAAATTATAGTCCAGAAGTCCAGCTGAGAGCATCGCACTATGCAAGAAAAGGGAGCTGCCATTTTTGGAACTGACCAGCAGTAAACTGATAAGTGCTAAAAGGTATGATTTTAGCATATAAGTTAAATATTGTTTTCTCACCTTCCCACATGCATTAAATCCCAGTTGGCAGTTTATGACCTTCCTGTGGACACCTGTTAAAGTAAGAATTAAAGTCAATTATTGTTCTTGAAAGTGAAGCTTTTTCAATTCACGAAAGCTATTTTTTCCTCAAAAAATTGAGACAGGTGGTGGCAGACAGCTTAGGCACAGCCACCTAGGCCACAGCGCTGGTCTGGAATCTGTATTTTGTCTGCTTAGTAATTGCTCAACTATGCTGAGATAAGCATCTAATATGAAATGTATGATACTTCTTGAAGAGAAAATCCTTCTATTGCTGTCTTTTGGAAGAGACGCTAAGAAGTGGGATTGTTTTCTTGAAATTATTTGAAATTATTTTCCTTTGAAATTGTTTTCTTGAAATTATTTGTTATCTAAAAATTGTACCAAATTTACAAGGAGTTCAGATGCCATTTATACAGACCTAAAGGAACTGGCTGGATTTACAAGTACTCAGTAACCATTAAAAGCAACGAAATGTGATGGCCACTTCATATTGCCATTTTCCCATATCTCTGTCAGAGAAGTTGAATAATTATCTCCTATCAACATTAGGTCATTCTAACAGATTTTGATTGATAGTTGTATTTACAATTTTTGCATAATTTGTAGTATGTGCAGCTATTCAAAGTGCTGTAAATAAACAGTAACTATCTTAACCTATAGATTCCAAAATGTTTTATGCAAATACACATAATTCATTACAAAATTGACTATTTCTTCTACGAGCATGTAGGTGTTTGTCTTAACAGCATATGGCTTATCAAAATCAAGACCAAAATATACTCTACATGTTATTGTAGAAAAGCAAACTTAATAAATTTCCTTTGTTGAAGTAAAAATATAATTGTAGGGTTCTTTAAAAAAAAATGTGTTCACTTCTACTTTGAATCTGTTATGGTATGGAAAAAACAAATATAAACTTTTCTCATTCTTGTATGGTTTTATGCAAGTTACTCCATTTATTTACTTAAAATTGCAGGTACTTCAGGCAAACTATGCCTTTTGCTATCATATCCACACAAAGCAATCCTTTCACTTTGTATGTGAGATTTGACATGAAAAGGTCTTCAGAAGGATGAAGTTACAAAATAATGCCAGAAAAATTAAGTAATCTTTCATTTCCATGCGTGTGATATAGGTGAATGGGTGTTCCCTTGTGCTTCTTGTGTTTCCTTCCATTTATGACTCCTGCTGTACCTATGCTTGTCATTGCTCATTAATTGTTCATACCAAACCTATTTAGATGTTCTTTCCCACACATCCAGTACTGGAATTAGACACTTTTATGTTTATTGTATTAAAATAAAGTCAGCAGAAAAAATGTTCAGTGGTTACTAAACTGACTGTGCCAAAATAATTGTGATATTGTCAACACTTGTAATGATTTTCTACAAGCTCTCCATTGTAATGCAAATAAGAAATTTATTTTTTAAATAAGCATAACGGAGGTTGAAGGAGAAATGGCAAAGTCTGGCATTATGTCATATATTCTTACACCTGTATGCACTACACCCTGTGCCTACTTTCTTAGTTTTTCTTCTTTTTCAAGTGTTTTTGGGAAGAGAGAAGTGAGGGCACATCTGCTAGAGGAGCGATAGGCTCCGAGTGGGAGTTACCATGCCCACACATACTGCTGCTGATCCTACTTCATCCCACTAACTGCTGTATTTTCATTATAAGCTTGGATTCTGTTTCCCTCTTTATTACAAGGATGTTACAGTTCTTTATTCTTCACTGACAGCTGGCAACAGGTAATGCTGGCTGTTATTTTGTTTACTCTAGTCAAGTACATTCATTTCCAAATATAACCATGTTTTGTTTGCTGTATTTTTTTCTTGGTGTGGTTGAATGCCATCCTTGGAAAGATGTGCATTGAGCTAGTATTGAATAAGTGGCTTGCCTTCGGCATTCATGAGTAAATTCTGTAGTTTTTGTTTCAAGGCTTTGACATGTCATCAAGTGTAAATCTATTCTAATGCCAAAATCCCTCTTGATGTCTGATGCCAATCAGTAGCTTTTCATCTTGAAAAAGGTAGTGAATAATTTGCCCTGTGGATATTACACAGATACCATATATGGCAAGAGGCAAAGAGAGGGGAATCCCATACCCATTTTTTAAATTCAAATAATCATGTTCAACCAGTTTGCTTTCCTAAATACCATTGGTAGTCTGGTACATTTTCTCGCTTTCAAGTGAATATTGAATACTTGTCTAATTTGCATATTTTCGATGTGTAGAAACAATATGCTCTTTCTGCTGCAGTATTTTATTTCATGAGCAGTAGCCAACATGCTGAAATATGTGAATTATATTACATTTGTTATTTTAATAGGAAGCTCTAATCTTTTACCTCCTTCAGCTTCATTAGTGGCTTTTTTATTTAAAAAAACAAAAAAGAAGGAAAAGGCATTTGCTATATAGGAAGGTCAACATTTTCTTTGTGAATGCAGTTTGTACCCATGATTTTGAATTTCAATGAACTGTAAGCCCTAAGAGTGTTGAATTAAAGGCATAAAACACTGTAGTTCACTCAAGAGCTCAAAAGTATGTAATTTCTTTCCTTAGAAAGGAGGCCTACTGAAAACCTAATGAATGTGTTTACATAGTTGAATGGCGCTCATATAGTTTATACTCGGAAGAAAGAAGTGAGTAGAGCTTTGTATTTAAAGCCTTTTCAGTCTGAAATATTACAAGATTTTAGGGTGCACAGGGACTATTGTGATTATCTGATGTGACCTTCTGTGTAATATAGGTCATAGTACTTTGCACAGTAATTCCTGCATCAGGGCAGATAGTGAACTGTTCAGTTGTAGAGAACATTTTGTACTGAGCTTGATTGGTTTAGACTACCATTTTATCCTGAATCTTACATTAGTAATATTAGTAATACCAACACTGTGAGGTATTTTCCTTATAATTTGTAATGATGTTGAACCTTTCACCCAGAGTTACTCAAAACAGCTTGCATGCCTTAATTAAACATTAGGTTTTATCATTATTTTAAAATGACAAGTCATGTATATCCTTTCCAATGTAGTTAATCAGGAACAGAATTGAAACTCATAATCTTTTGCTTTAACTAGTAAATCATAAAAATACTCATTAGCTGATTCACTAACCAGTGATGATTTTAGGCTGAAAAATCTAATCATAATTATAAGTTAATTTTGTCAGATTTAAGAATAACTTAAAATTACAGAGAACCCAAACTAATATTTAAAGGTATTTGCTGCTTGAGTATTGGGGTTCAAGTTCTCATTCTAAAATCTTAGATGGTACTGCATTACATACTGCTGCACGTGTATAGGTTGCCTTCATGCATGAAAAAATGCAGCGAACTTCAACAACTGCATTTACTCAGGAAGTCATCCATGTATCATTTAATTGCAGGATTCTTTTAGGAATGAAATGTAAGAGCTGTCCAAGCCCTTAAAACTAAAAGTTTGTTTTGGAAAAGTGTAGAAATTATTTTATCCAAATAAAATATCTCTTAGCATTAAAGTAGGCAAAGATTAATTATTTGTCGAGGTTAGGATTTTGCTGGATCAGGGTAAATACCTGACCTCTTCAAAAACGGACTCTCTAATGCCCCATGACAGTTGAATTCTAAATCATGTATCTCAACTAAAAGATCCAATGGTAGGACAGATAATCTGACATCTAGCTACTAAAAAGTAGCCAAATAACAATATTCCACTTGCTTTCAGTTCATGGCAAGATATTGTCTGTGTTTGTTATAGTTCTGGTGTCTGTATAGATGGAGGTGGATTTAGCATAAATTTTAAATTATGTCTTCTAAATGCAATTTCTCTGGCAATCATTCAATGCTATAGTTTTATAGGAAGCAACATGCAATATCTCTCTTCACCATAATACTATTTTTCATGTTTGTAATGGTAGTTATAATGGTGTAGTCAGGTAGGGTCCGACGAATCATAGAGACCTGTAAGTATACAAATACAGCAAGCAGATGTTCTCTGCACTATCCAGAGAGAGACCGGGCAGAGAATAAACACAGAACGTGGAAGTAAAAGAAAAATAAAGAAATTCACACCACCAAGTGTCACATTAATAACATTATACTCATTTTGCTGGGTTTATTTGAAGGGAGAAGAACTTAAAGGCTGAAATAAGGCAAAACCATGCTAAGAGCGTTGATCACAAGATGAGGGCAGTGGGGCAACAAGGAAGATAACACTGATGTTAAATGAAAATGAGGAAGGGACTAAGAAAGGGTGGAGGTTGGAGCAAACTAAACAAGGCAGAGAAATACTGACCAAACCATTTATTTATTTTATTCTGTTTTCTTATTGTCTGAATCTCCGTACTTTGACTGTTTCGGCATCTTCTCCTACAATGTTGAGGTCTGGCTAGTTAATTCTTCCTTTTTTGCCCTCATTTCTTGCATCCCTGTGCTGTGGAATTTACATGGGCCTAACAAAAACAGTCTCTGGTTTGGCTTCTTCTGCTAAAATCCAGGGTACTAATTTCTGGGGAAATCTTTTCTTGTTTGGGGTTGTTGGGGTTTTTTGTGAAGGGCTTTGCAATTCTGAATATATTTGTGGGTGTGGGTGGGAAGTATTACCTCATCTCTGCTTGGCTTGCAGTCACTAGAGTTCTCAACACTGAAGAATTCCATTTGGGCTCTGTACCTAGAGTTTGGGCTGTCACGTCTGGGCAAAAGTAAAATAGAGGAATATCAAGTGCACCATAGATTGTACTTGTTACCCTAGGGGACGGGGACGGGGGGTTGCAAGACATCATTTATTCACTGTTGTATTAAAGTTATAGTTGAATCTTTGATCAAGGCTATACCTAACTTTGCAGTCTTGTGGCAAGCTACTGAAAATGTAATAGCAAGGCAAATCTGGCATGATCCAAATTCCTTCAACTTTAGCCTGGTAAGTCAGGGATCTTTCATGCTGTTAAAGTGGCTTTTCCTTTTAACCTGGTAAATTTTTACAGACTATTTTCTTTCTGACAGAAAGGAATGCAATATAGAAATGTTCAACCACCCTTCCTTAGTAAGTAACTTCCAGACAGGATCTTTGCTTGTAACAACTTCTATTTAAAAAGTGTATTGAACTGTAGAAGGCTACTTCAGTGCAGATAGACCTACAGCTTTTATACAACACAACTCAAGTGTGCAAACAGTAGTTAAATGCTAGGTGATCTTAGCTTTAACATCCATTTTGCCAAAATCCAGGATAAGTTCAACTGGTCAGAAATATGGGTTTCTATGGCTAAATTTCTGCCATTGTCTTGACAGGGATCAAGCAAAAGTTCTTTACCACAGTACTGGAAAAACTGAGGTTCCTAAATCCTGGCTGAATTACTTAGATATTGGGACCATTCTCTATGGAATAATTTATTGAATAGATTTATGGAAGAACAATGTAGGTATGTGTGAAAAGTGAGCAGGGTGATAATGACTAGGATCAAAATAAGGAAAATAAATTACCTAAATGAAGATGTCTGTGATGAGCTAGAGGTATAAGTAGTGAATGCAGGAAAAAGAGAACTTCCAGAGGTGATAGCTTTCACAGTGGAGAAGTGGGTAACATATAGCAGTAGTTATGTTTAGAATGAACTATTAGATTTCCTTGGGCTGGGAGGTTTTTGGGAGTATTTTACAAAGTTATGTTCAATTTAAATATATGTTAATCTTCTGGTTCCCACCATCATATAAAATAATTTGATAAATAACAGTTAAGTAATTACCTACTTTTTAACTTACTTTTAACATTTGATCATCAAATAAATCTACTTTCTTCAGTCCAAAGGTCAGATTTAAAATACAGAGTACCACTTGTAATCAGGCTCAAGTTCTCAAAAGACCCCACCTTGCATTGCTAAGTGACTGTGGTGAAGCTGCATTCAATGAAACTGAGCGTGAACATAAGCTGAAATCTGGATGTAAATGTTTTGTTTGGATTCTTTAGTTTTCCCCTGTACCGCTGCAGCAAAAGGATATATGCTATGAAAGCCTGTGGTCTCCAGGAATAGTGCTCTGCTGCTAAAAACAATTATAGGGAACGGTTGCTGGGCAATCAGCCATCAAGTAAACTGAGATCCCTTAGCTTTCCCATACTTACCTTGATTAATGATTTAGCCAGTCATAAAATACAGTGTATTTGTAATTTAGATAGAATACTTAATGTTTTTCAGGGGAAATAAAAAAATGTGTCTCGTCTAAAAGCCTTTGTTCTGGTTGAAATAGGCTGTAATTAATATTATAAATAAAATCTCTAGTATGTTTTAATGGCAAAACCTTTTATGTTTACCATTACAACTAATATAGAAAGTATCAAACTTGTCATCATTAGCATTCTTTCAGTTGACACTGTATGAAATTAAAAACAAAAAAATCAAACCTCAAGATACCTGCTTCTCAACTATTTGCTTTCAGCAATAGCAAGGTCTGATCCAACTTTGATTAGCATTCATAGGCAGCTTTCCACGTGCTTTTATAGCACAAGGATTGGGTCTGAAAGTCAAATACTACTCAAAGAAGCCAAGCTATCATGTTATAGAAAATATTCTCAAATTTCTTCTCTTCTTTAGTTTAACCACGTAATATCTATGTGTCATATTTTTAATAGCAGAATACTGAGCAGTTTCTTTCAAACTCATCAGAGACATTATTTCAAAATGGATAATACGATGTCATGGTAGCACCTTTGGTATCCCATTTGAACAAATGTAAATGGCATGGCCAAAACTATCTTTACCAAGTTCTATAAATATACTAAAAGATAGAAAAATGGTAACCACACACATGAGACACAGATTGCCTTCAAAGTGTCCATGTAAATTTTCCCACAAAAATACGAAAGTGACATTCATTCACAATGTCAGAAGAATATTATTTTTATGCTTTGGCTCTACAGGCTTAACACATGCACCAACTTCCTTCTGATTTGTTCTATCTTAGGGCTATTTTCAGTGTAATCTTTTTGTGGGGCTATATTATTTATAAAAATACAGTTTTCTTGACATAAAGCATATGTTCATAGGACCATAAAAATGCTCTTTCTTTTGGGTGCTCAGCATGATTAATAATGTCTAAATTATTAAAAGATATAATATTTTATTTCAAAGTTGAGAAAAGTGACTCAAAGTTAGTTTTTTTTTTAATTATTCTTTCTTCTTGGAGACAAAGTTTAGCTAGTGCTTAGCATACCTAGGTAAGTTTAACTGGATGCATTCATACCATTGCAAGAATGTTACACCTACAAAATGCATGTAAAGATACATCTGTATATATGTATATACACACTTGATACTCAGGAAAATTTGCTGTTTATTTATCTGCTTTCCTTAAAATGTCAGGCTTTTGCAAACACATTTTAAGACAGTCTATCTTCTGAAAGAATTGCAATTAAATGGCACAACATATTGAAGAATAATGAAAAAATGGGAAATAACAAAAAAAAGCAGGCAATGATACCCATGTGTTTCTTAATAAATTTTGTCCACAGTTAAGTACTGTTATCAGTAAGTTCAAAATCCTTAATGATTAAGTAAATCTATCCTATACAGAGGATATATATTTATTGAACATCTTAAAAAAACAATATATTTCATTAACTATCTAGCAAGCTTCGGAACAGGTGGTAGTAGAATTACCTGATAGCTTTCATACAGGTAGCAATAGCATTTAGTTTTGAGATCAGTGCAGAGCAATTCCTTTTTTTCCATAAATTTAAGTTCTGCCTTTGAAATTCCATTTTATTGTTATAGGTACTCGTATAAGGAATTTTTCATTTGACATGCATCAAAAACCATTACTGGCTTGGGAACCACATTCTTCTTAAGTAACATTTTCTCTTTTTTTCATTTTTATCCAAAACAGTTGGCTAAGATTGTTCCAGCTAAAAGGAAAAGTCAATATCAAAGTCAGGAGTTTCTCAGTAATCTTGTTTACTTGATAACAGAATGACACAGTATCTTCTTTAATTCTACTTTTGAGTTGAAATAAAAAAGAAAGAGATGCTGCCTTCTTTGTAAATAAAGTGGTTTTAGTTTGCATCAAAGGAACACCTGAATTCTTTGCTCTTTTTACCTCCTGAAGCACCACATCAAGACCACTTATATATGTACTTGCTTCTACCAAAAAGGAGAGTGTTATTTAATGACCATTTAATGAATACTTTATTCAATGGATATGATCTAAGAAACAGGCAACAAAAGCTCTGCTGAGCTATGTCGGAGTTAAGCCTGTGTGCTTGTCTTCAAGAAACTGCAGAGAAGTAAAATTTGGTCCCCTTTGGCTTTTGAGTCAAAGCAGTACAGCTACAGAATCTGTTTCATCCTAGCTTAATGATTCTTCCATTCCATTTTGTAGACTTAACATTTGCTGTTAGGAGGCTTGTCCTATCAGCTGGGTGAGCCACCTCACCCTCTGCTAGCCAGTTTGGGATTAGTGGCCTCAGAGTTCCTACATCCATTCCTGCAACAAACCTGTGAGTCTCTCGTAAGTGCTTCTGTCACTGGAAGAATCTGGCCTTAATGACACTTTCATTGGTGTCTTGCAAAAAACAGGTTTCCCAGAGGAGGCAGTGGCTGCAGGCAGAAGTTCCAGCAGCCTCTCCTTCCAATGGCTGAGGTTTTGCCAGAGCTGGCTGACTGGGTAAGCCCTTAACAGCCTTTTCCAGTTTGGTTTCTTACTGTGCAGTCTATAATAACTTAATTTAGTGTAAGAAATTTTAAGCAAAATAGGCCTGCAGTTGGGTTTTGAAATATATTTGTATAGAGTTCAGTGTAGCAAGAATGATAAATATTTTCAAGTAGTTTGAATTTTATTTTACAATAACCATTTATAAACAAAGAGGAAACATAGTCTAAATTAAACTCCAACATGTACATTACTAAAATTTCCTACTTGCAGAGCTCTCATCTAGTTTAAGTCTTCTCAAAAATGTTTTGAAATTCTGCAAATAAACCCAACAGTCTTTAACAAGAATTACCTCCTAACAGGGAAAGAAAACTGTTTTAAATTATATCATTCATGTTCTTAAGGAAATGGTATCTGAAACTGGTTTCTTACACAAAAAGCATTTCCTGCACCCCGTCACTTCAAAATGCAACAACTAAAATAATTATTTGATTTCATACACGAGCCAGTAAATGAGACAGAGCTGTATTTCTGCTGTGTTCTTCAAATTTCCTAGTAGTTCTTTAATTATGTCCTTCTTTTCTCATGTGTTATGCTTGAAGTATAGAAAAAGCAAATGAAACCAAGTCCTTTCCTGGAGTATGAACTAGTATATTATTGTTCTTGTCTATCAATATGAGAAATTAATAACTTCCTTCTACTGTTAAAGTGACTTTCGATGAATTGTTTGGCAGAAATTTATGTGCAGAGTGAATCGCCACAAGCTAGCTTTGTGTCATACAGATTCGATGTTTCCTGGAAAAAGAGGGAAAGTATGCCAAAAAAGCAAATATGATCTTGATTTCATTATTTATTTCCTGTATTTATTTTTTAAACCCTATATTTTAATACACACAGAAAATATAATATTAGACGTAATGATAAAGTCATTTTGATTAGCAACAGAGAGACAGTTTTATAATTTCTGATGTTAGATATTTTAGAGGGACAAGTTAGGTGAGATTTCATGCAATTAAATAATGTTTATGTCTCCTTTTAATGAAACAGATATCTTAATTTCTTTATTATTTGTGCAGTTACCAATTCTTTTTATTTTGACATCTTTCCTGTTAGAACAAGATGAAAAAAGAAAATTCATGAAGTAACCTAAATAGCTAATAGACTTCAGTTTCATTCTATTTGCTTGCTTTGGGTTTTTGTGCAATGGAATGAATATATTTTTCTGTTCAAATTTCTATGCAAAATTCCTCACAAGAAAAAAATCTTCCAGTGTAATCCTAAGAGTAGTTCTCCTGTTCACCTTGAAAAAAAATAAAACAGTAGGAGGCTGGTCCAGAAAGCTCTAGCTGTCAGCTCAGCTTCCTAATAAAGCCTTTTCCAGATCCTCAGCCTGTTTCTGTGTCTGATTGCCCTGCAATATCGAGTTTTCTTTCTCCTGGTCTCACTTCAAGTCAGCAGGTAGAATCTAAATGAAGAAAAAGAAAGCATGAAATATCAAAAAACTCAGACATTCATCAGTGAAAAAGACTAAAAAGCCTCCTCCTCTTGCCTGATAAAAAAGACACATGGATGCCCATGGCATCCTTCAGCAATAATCAATGTGTAAACACCTGGAAATGAGCTGATGGAAGTAGCTGGTTGTATGAAGAAACATTCAGTTTGGTTTGCATTTCTATTTCATTCCTAAATTAATGGAACATGAAAGAACTATATGAAAAACAAATTACAATTCATTTCATTCTGGTGGCTTATTTTACATTTGAAAAACAACGATAAAAGTAAGGAAAAAAAATCTGACCAATGACATGCAAAGAAATACCTCAGGAATAAAGGGTACATAAAGGGTATTGAAAAATTTGTATCTTACAAGCTATACTAACGTGGTCGAGGGTAAAAAAGAGTGGAGGATAGTTCAAGAATTTCTGATTTCTTTTCCAAAGTGCATTTTCCAACTTCAGGCTAAGATACTCCATCTTGTAGATGGGGATTTTGTCTTACTGCCTGCTGTCTATGCTGTGACAGTGTGTCCTTTTTGGCTGAAAGTTGCAAAAGTAGGAAAACTTTGAGTTCTTTTCCTTCTTAACATTCTTAGGATATCTTTTTCAATGGTAAATATGTTTTATTGATTCAATATCAACCTTTTTTTATGTCATAAAATAAGGAAATGTACCGATGTCATATTGATGGTGGAGACCTGCCTGTAGTACTACATGCCAGTCCATAGAGGAAGGGCTTAGAGGAAAAGGTTCATTGTCTGTTTAAAAGAGAAAAACTTTCTCTCCAGAGCTTGACTCTTTTCCTGAACATTCACAGGGGAGTAACCTGCAGTACATTTATGCACAGCAGTGATTTTTCCACTAGTTCCACATCTTAAAAATAAATTCTGTGTTATATAGTAAGTTTATTAGTGACAACAGATAAATTTACAATTGAAGTATTACTTATACTTTAAAAGCTTCAAAAATGCTTTATTGTAGAATCACAGAATCACTTATGTTAGAAAAGACCTTTAAGATCATCAAGTCGAACCACAGCCTAACCCTGCCTAGTCCACCTCTAGACCATGTCCTCAGGCACAATTCTGAGCTGGGGAAAAGCCATGGGTACTGATTTCACCTTTTTATTATGATCGGTGCTCATTTTCCATCTTTACCTCTTCATGGTAATTTTGTCTTTCCAATATTTCCAGATTTTTTTCTATTTTAAGATGTCCTGTGAAGGGGGATTTTCTTGGAGAAGGAGGCATTTCTGAACTGTCAGACTTCCTCTTTCCTATTACACCCTATAGATAGCTATTGATATGTCAAAACAGACCTTGAGGTCCTGACACGGCAGTGACATCACCAAGCATAGCTCCTAATTGTGTAATCTCCTGGAGTTTAGTCAATTGCTTTCTTCTGAAATCAATGGTCATTTTCCTTAAGAGTATAAAGTTTTAAAATCTAGTACCCTTGTCTATTTTTAAGACATATTAAAAATGGTAGAAGTGTAAAGGAGCAAGGCATAGCCATCACTAATTAGTAAGTCACTGACTTGAAAATGCAAAGTAAAAAGAGTGTATTAAGTTGAAGGTTACTGTATAATTGCTGTTAATAGGAATACACAACTCTTGCAGCATTTTTTTTTCCCTTCATTTTTGTGACTTGCATATGACTGTAGTTTGGGAATGGGAGGTTTCACCAAAATATAGTATCAACTACTTTAGAAGAATTAAATCTATAGTACATTATTTGGGGAGCTTTCTTGGACTAGCCAAATGATTATTTTTTTTTATTTCTTTTTTTTAAGCAGTTTCATAATGTGTTGTCCCTAACTTGAGGGTTCTCTGGGTTCTCTATAAGTGATCTTCTATCCTTAACACACTGGAGAAGAAGGAAAGATAATGACCCAAGATAAACATGTGAAAACTTTCTCAGGTTAGAAGCTCCGACATTTGGCAGTGCATGCCCTACTTAACAATGTCACACTGTGTATGTGATAAGATTGTTTTAGGCTCTTCATGACTCACTACTCAGTTTTTCAAAGCTTCGGATATTTATGTTATACCAAGAGGGAGGAAAAGTCCTACGTAATTAGTTCTGTTTACTTGATAAATAAAGTTCTGTTTACTTTGATTAATAATTTTACCTGTATACTAGATGGTAGTAGGTGGCATAGCTGGAGCAAAATACTTCTTTTCTCATGTCTAATTTGTTTAACCGCTATTAAAAAGGATGGGGCTTTTTCAGGCAATTGCTCCATCTCTTACTTTTTTCAGTTCCTAATAAGAAGGTAGTGAGTAATACTGGAGTCTATACACTGACTAGCATAACTTATTTTGCTAAAAAATAATAAGTTGAAATTTCTTACCTGGACTCAACTACTTAGCAAGAGTTGTGTCAGAGTTTATAAGGAAGCTCCAAGCTGGAATGCAAAACAGGAAGATGGGGGATGAACTGGATTTCTAATGCTAATATTTAGTTGGAAGGTCAACTTTTTTTAATCCAATACTCTGTATAGTACCTGGCAGTTATTTTTCAAGTGACAGTTTTTTGGCAGCTACCTGAGTTTCTGAGGCTATAACATGTAATAGTAACAGAGAAGGAATGATTCTTTCAGATGTAGGATCTTCTAATATACTCTAAAATAAACAAGCTGTTTGCTGTACTAAAGCTTGTTTCAATTCCAAAATCAGGCTCTCAGTTACTATGTGGCACTCATTAAAATATTCTTTATTTTGTTTTTGTTATACTTGAGTTGATGTATACTTGAATGGAATCCAATCCTTCCAGCAAACGTGTTTTGCCAGTATACTTTTGGGTGCAAGTTATGTTTTCCCATAGAAACTCATCTAGTTTGTAATAATAAATGTCTGGATAGAATTTACAGAGCTACCTTTAAAAATAGGGAATTTAAGTCTTGGCATTACCCAAGCAGCTTTTAGGATTGCAAAGAGAATACAAGTATGTGCTGTAATGCTCACAGAGTTTGGCTGAGTTGAACTCTATGTGCCTGTTAGGTTACGCAGACCTTTAGAATTTTAGATTTGCTTATAAAGTAGGAAACGGATGCATCATCCAAAATGTGTTGTGCGCTATAATTGTGCTGTGGTTGGTTCACATTAAGTTTCAATTAGACAAGAATGTGACAGGACCATTTAATTAGTCAATAAATATCTGTCGCTGGAAGTTGACAACCTGGAAAGTAGTCTGCTTTGGCGGTTGTTATCCAGCACAAGTTCTGTCAGGCCGTATGTGTCATTAGATGTTGTGCAAGACCTCACCTTAAACTGGAACATTTAAGAGCAAATGGTTTTAACTTCAATTCTTATTTTGTTGTTAACAATACGTTGACAAGAAGGGTGGCATTTTTTAATAGGGAAAAATAAAATTATAAAAGTCTTAAGTAACAAGTAGTCTGTGCTATATTATGTAACATATCAAACTGTCTTTTTCTCCTATGTATGATGTGTGACTTAAGACTTAATCACCTAAAGTTGTTAAGTAGAAATTAATTCTAAGTGTGTAGTGATGTGTTTCTTAGAAATAATTGGTGTGATTAAAAATCCAACTTTAATAACACAATGGCATCAAAAAGTTTTTCATTAATTTTCCTAATTTTTTTTAAATGTAAAAGACTGAGTTTTAAAACTACATTGCAATAATTTAGATAATTACATTTTCCTTCTGCAAAACTGTTAGTGCCCGCCTGTTTTGCATCCTGCATGTACATAATTACAGTCATATGGAATAAAGTTACAAACGACCTCTTTGGAAGTAAGGATATTAATAATAGATCTTGATTCTTAAATCTGTGCTTTCTCAGTTCATGAGTAGTGGGAACTCCCCTAGGTAAAATTTTTTAAAATAAGCATTGACTGTAACTGTCTTTTCCTTTTTTGTTTATATCTGTTGAAGAGCTACCCTGGTATCTGTTTAAAGACACAGGCTGTAACAGTCGTATTTAATGTTGAAATATATTGTCATTGTGCTTTGCGGTTTTTCAATGATAAGTTATAGTTGTGGGTTTTCTTTTTGGGTTTTTTACATGAGCGGAGATGCCTTCGCCTCACGGGCTTTGCATGCAATGTATTGTACCTTTTGCACATGCACTTTCAAAGTGCTGATCTCTAGTGAGGATTTTTTGCCTGTGTTGCCATATTCTTAGGTAAGCAATCCTTGTGACTTCAGGAAATGGACCACGTGTGTTGTGAGATTCCTTGGAGAGCTGCTGGTGGTATTCAGGAGAAGCATGACTGTTCTGGGGGCGAGGTGCACTCAGCTTTAACAAGTGCTAGGAAAAGTTCATCTGATTAGAGCTGTCTGAAGTCAAGGTTCTGCAGCCCTTGGAGTCATCAATGACTGAAACTACAGTACACCTCTGACTCTGCATCAAGTCCACCTGTTCTGGAAGAGGCCATTGCCATGCCTGTGGCTATATGGGACTAACTATTCATTTACTCTTCTCACCAATAATCATGTTTATTACTGGCCCTGAAGTGGAAGGAATAAAAATAGCAGAGGAGGAAGATGCAAGGCTGAAATTACCCAAAATTCTTCATTTTTTATGGAGCTACTCTGTCTAGTAGGATTTTGAGCTTGAGAAATGCATACATCCTTCACTGGTGTGATCTTTTTTTTTCCCCTGATAGATAAACACATAGCAGTTGCTTCATCCTTGCCTCCTCATCAGAACCCCCTTGCGCAGAAGCTGTGAAATAGGACACAAGGAAATAGTTGGCTGTTTTCCCTCCTGCCTTGAATGATATTTTAAGGAGGATGTAGCATGAAATGCAGTAAAACAGCAATATATTTATAAAGCGAGCATCGGAGGGCTAAGAAGAGGTTAGTGAATGGGGTTGTATTGGAATTAAATTACTACTTACAGAATGTAGCATTACGTCATCAGTGTTCCTTGGTGAAAGTGTTGGAGCTAAAGAAGCTATGAGAAGAATAAGGACAAACAGAGAACTAGAAATAAAACCTGAGACCTAGACTTGTAGCAATGAAGTGACCTTCATGGAAGCTACACAAATATTGTACACCAGAAATCAAGCAAAAAATGTTGTCAGTTGTCAGTTGCTTTCCTGCATTTATTCTTGCTGCTGAAATCCAGAGTTAGTTCAGGAGACTGTTTCAAGGCTTTTCTAGATTTTTGTTGCTATAGCAAAATCTAGTTCTTGCTTCTAATGAAGCTGGCAGCCAACTTCCTCACAGAAAACACATTATCCCACAAATACGCGTGGGATTAACCTGCTGATAAGCAACACCAAGGTATTTCTTTGGCCTTCTCTGCCCTTTGCTGAGTATGGATCTGACCATCTGACAAAAAGAAAGGTATTCTCCTGGTAACAATCACTTCCACTCATGTTACAGAAAACTCAGAAGAGCAATACACCTGCTTTCCCAGTAATAAGCTCTTTTAAAAAGACCCATGCAATTTTCCCCACAATACTAGTTGAATTTGTTAATATCTTGCCTGTATTTTTCCATTCTACAAGTGAGAGACATTTCTACATTTAAAGTTTAAATATTCCCTTCCCATGGTCTGTCTTACTTGTTTTGCTTGATGCCTAAATGTCAGCTGAGGCTATTTAGAAGGGCTCCAAATGTAAATGTTATCCTGTTCACATTACACAAGATTTTCCTTGTCTAGTCACCAACATCTTTGGCAAGGACAAAGAAATCTTAAATTGAGTCTGGACAGGTTTTTTTATTATCTGAAGTTCTTTCTATTCAGTAAATTTGTATTGCTACTGCACTGGATCCTCTACATATTTTTTCCAAAATTACCATTGCCTTATCCCAATTTAGCCTCCTGTGATGTAGAATTTATCTGCAAAGTGAACTAACCCAGAACTGTCATTCTCAGCATTTTAACGTTTACTATTCCATTGGTTTTAGATATTTTTGTGTGTCACAAAGTACCTGTGTTTCTCTAAGATGAAAAAATGTCAGATTCTCAAGACTAGGCAACCCACTTTTTTCTGTTTGATTCTGTCGCCCAGTGGGTTTGTAATTCTTTTCTCTTTCTTTTTTTTTCCCCAAGCTGGCAGCATTGACAGTAGTTCTTTATCATCCTTTCCCCAGAGTTTGAGAATATTTTATCTAGGCTTTTCTGTAATCGTTTAACCTGAGTATATTCCTAATATTGAGTATATTACCAAT